>CAOKYR010000442.1:0-87752 GCA_948473455.1 Teleiodes luculella | reverse complement strand
AGCAAGGAGAATAGTAGCAAAGAGAGAGAGAGAGAGAGAGAGAGAGAGCAAGAAGACTAACAATGGAGCGAGGTTCCTTCGCTCGCAGGGGTCCTCGCGCGTGTTGAAGAGGCAGGCGGCCTGCAGCGGGCGGCACTCCACCGCCGGCAGGCTGCCAGAGCACTTCACCGTGCCCGCCGCCCTGCGCACACACACATCGCACATTTACTTAGCTTCATTGCACAATACAATAGGCAGCCCTAATGTCTCCAGTCCCCACCGGCCAACCACACGGGAAACAGACAAAATCAAAGCCCGAGCACGCACACTTTAAATAACTATTGCATAAATTTGCTTAAGAACATCAAATTTGCTTAATATCAAAGAAAAAAAAAACCGTGAAACAAAGGATGGTGATCCTTCTGTAGCTACTGCCAAAAAAATTAGAAATGGCAGCGAGGCGCACCGTACAGATAGCTCACTCACTCCATTTACAGGCCAGCTCGAGCAGTATCTATAATAAGGCAGTGGCGATCCCTTCCCGTCACTAAGGAGCTTTGGCAAGCATAAGTCATCATTTTCAAGAATGGCGGGAGTTCGGCATTTTGTAACCTTTCGGAAGTCAGGGTTAAAATGTAAAACTGAGTTGCAATTACGATATCAGAGTGCCGAGTGCGAGTTTTGCAACCAAAATAAACGCGCTCGAAATCGAGAGCGTAAACGCGGTTTTGTATGGAATTGAAACTACGCCATCTGTAGACAGCTGAACTAAAATTTCTCCATACTAAATGCACGTTTACGTCGTCGTTATCGAGCCCGTTTCGTGAGTAAAAAACTCGCACTTGGCATTCAGAAATGAGAAATATTTATTTGTAGGACATCACAAGACAGATAGAATAGAACAACTAAGTTAACCTGAGCGCTTGCAGTTGCGCGATGGAGGGCATCATGCCGAGCGCGGCGGCGGCGGCCCCGGCGCGTGACGTCAGCACCAGGCGGGGGTCGAACCCGCCCTCTCGCCCCGCCGGCCCGTACCACCCGTCCCACTGGCCCGAGTACGTCGTACCTAATGTACACCCAAATATCTATGTATGTATGTATAGTGTCATCTTCATCGCACTACTATGTAAATACATACTATCAATTGTGTTAAATATCAATTGTGAAATTCGGATCGATAAATTAAATTAATCTTTTGAAGGTCGGCAGCGTGAGAAACTATTGCATTAACAGACATGGATTGAATTCATGAAGTCCAAAAAATCTGCTTTTAAAGCTGGCATTCTTACGTATCATAAATTAATTTTTAAATTTTTACAACTTGCATGCCATGCCAGTATAATATACAGAATATTAAATTCTGCATGTATGAACTTTTTGCATCGAGAAAATGATAACGCAGACTCAGCGAAGAGCAGTCAGTCGGTAACGACTTTCGTTGCGCAAAAAGGGAGCCATTACACGCAGCTATAATTTACATGTTTAATACAATTTGAAGGTCAGGTAACATATTTTTTTTGTCATAGTGGTATTTGGAAGCGGTCAAGTGGTATGTATAAGTGGGTGTATGTAGTGTATAGTATACCAATGAGCAGCTTCCAGTCTTGGAGCAGCAGCGCGGCGGTGGGGGCGGCGGGGGCGGCGGGGGCGGTGTAGTCGAGCCCCAGCAGCGTGGGCAGCGCGCGCCGCGGGGACTCCCCCGCCGACCCCAGCGCGCCCCACATAGACACGCCGTCCACGCCCGCGGACAAGTCGCTACACACACATTATTCACATCAAAAGAAAACCCAAATTATTATCGGGACATGTTAACGGGCTCACCGCGATATCGAACGTCTGAATTTCAGAAAATAATCTCGGTAAACCTGTTAAAATGTGTCTTGTATAATAGTGTTCGCAAAAGTTTAAAATTATAGAAAATCCGGCTTAGCAAAAGTACGACAAAATTGAAACTAATCAATATAATAATCGACGCCAACAGACCATTTTTTATTATAGATTTAATGCATATTAATTTAAATTCTAAATAAATTAATAAAAATTATTTCCCTTAATTTTTCCCTTTTCCCTATTTTAATTAGTCATCATCGGCTTTTGAATTTTTAGGCGGCGTCATAAACTGACTCCAGTGTTTGTTACTATCATTATAATTTCAACCGAAAAATGTCCACTGCTGGACAAAGGGCTCTCCTAAAAATGTTCACATCGATCAGTTCTAGAATCCTAAATGAGCAGTGATCCACCTTAGTGCCCCCGCCCCGCCCCCTACCTGTGGCGCCCCCCCGCGGCGCTGTAGAGCGTGGGCAGCCAGTCCACCAGGTGCATCCTCTGCGAGGACACGCGCGAGGGGTTCTGCAGCAGCGGCGACCACACCAGCGCACACCCGCGCACGCCGCCCTCCCACAGGGTGTTCTTAGTGCCCCCGCCCCGCCCCCTACCTGTGGCGCCCCCCCGCGGCGCTGTAGAGCGTGGGCAGCCAGTCCACCAGGTGCATCCTCTGCGAGGACACGCGCGAGGAGTTCTGCAGCAGCGGCGACCACACCAGCGCACACCCGCGCACGCCGCCTTCCCACAGGGTGTTCTTAGTCTACGTCACAAACACACAATCATTAACACCTAGATCATCTTACTATGGTTTAGTAATAGTCTACTCGTAAACTAAGATAACACCCCTGAAAATAAAGTACCTATTGCTTGGCAGGTGGGTTGGAGATCGCAGTTATTGATAGTTACACATACAGCTAAACGCTGCATGCCATTTACTGACTTATGTAGACAGCACATACGGCTAAATACTAGCATTACGAAATCTGCCTCGATTGGAACGGAATAATGGCACCCTTAAGGTCGAACTGTCCAGCCGTACCTACTGGCTACTGTAAAATTAAGTGTCTCACATGACATCTATTGGATAGATAGAGTAGAGTTTAATTTGGTCTTTTCAAGTTCATGCGAACTTTGTTAGATAACTTAAATAAACGGAGCTGGTGTGAACACTAAGCACATAGTAAGAAAGCGATGATGGATTTGATTGAGTTGGTACAGTGGCTCGGTGGCGCCGTGTTGGCCCGGGCAACCAGGTGCGGGGAGAGTCGCTTCCCGGGAACAATGGTTTTCATTATCACTTCGAATTAAAATACTTAGCGCAAGTGTGTGGAAAGAGTTATTCAAAGATCATCGCTAACAGAAGGGGATAGATGCTAGACCACCAGATACGACACAACAACTTTAAAAACATAATTAAAGGAAGGCGAAGAACATACATGGACCAGATTAAAGAAGGGATAGTTGCAGTGTCGTATCAGGAGGTCAAACAGAACACGGAGAATAGAATGGAATGGCTTGTAATCCACCGACAAGAGCACACATGATGGAGTGTGTTGTGTGGTGTTTCCCTTTCCGAACGTGACGACGAAATCACTGATGCAGTTAAAGCAGCCAAAGAATTTAGATTACCCCTAACAGAATGCCCTTCTGGTAGCGAATACCCTTCAGGTAACAATTACCCTTCAGGTAACAACGCCCGTACCCGCCAGCGGGGGCGCGGCCATAACCAGAATCAGAATTGATTATCAGAGACGGAGCCCCTCAGGCGTCATCTCCTTCACGATGTTTTTCAATATCAACGCGCTAGGCCGTGGTTCGAAAAAAAGTGTATTGTTACCCCGCGCAGAGGGTAGTTGGAGGCGGCGTTGTCGTTGAAGCCGGCGGGCGGGCCGCCGTTGTCCGTGGTGAACACCAGCACAGAGCGCTGCAGCAGCCCCCCCCGCCGCAGCGCCTCCACCACCTCCCCCACCGACCAGTCCAGCCGGCTCAGCATGCCTGCACACACCATCACACCACACGTCACTACACAGTGTAGCCACACTCTCCTACACTCGCATGTATAAACATTGCATCCAGGTAAACCATACATAGAGCTTGCTGTCGACTCAAAAACAACAATATATTCATATTTTTTAAAGTACATGTTGCTTTGTTCATCAAATTTAAGTAAAGAGTTTTTATCATTAAATTGTAGGGTATTGGTGGTTGTTTTACCACAATTGACAATAGGGTAATTTCTCTTTCCAATCTGATACCTACAAACGACTTAGAACTAGAATGATTAGAATGACATCTGTCTATGAAACTAGACAAAGTGTTGGAAAAAGATATTAATATTGTTCAACTTAAGCAACGTTTACGAATAAAGGAGCTAGTTGCTAGTATCTGCCCTCGAAACATGGGGTGGCGGGTTTGAACCCCACCTAGGACAAACATTCGTGTGCAAGCACTTGTGATTGCCTTGTGTCTAGATGTTGTATATTTATATAGAGTTTGGGGCCAGATCAGAGGTCTCTAAATATTTATTGCTTGTTTACTTATCGTGTAGACTTGAACCGAACTGAGAACCGGATGAGAATTGCGGACGGATAAAGCATGCTTCGCTTTCACTCGTGGAATAAGCCGTTTAAATGAAATAGGTAGGTGTATATAGATGGGTGTACCGGCGAAGCGCCTGCGCTGCGTGTTGTTGATGTGTTGGAAGGAGTCGATGAGTGCGGGCGGCGCGCGCAGCGGGTCGGGGGGGTTGCCCGAGTGCACCGCCGAGTGCGACACCATCAGGAACAGCGGCGCGGAGCTCGCGTTGTGCGCACTGATTATCTGCACACAACAATAACGCACAACACATAATATACAACCACCACAACCTCTCTATCTTACCCTACCTAACAAGTTTACATCTACATCAAACATTAAAATATATATTTATTAATTGTCTGTTTGTTTGTTTCTTATGTACGTTTGTTGCATTGTCTATGTTGTTTGTGTGCTTTATTCCACCTACCAGTATTTGAAAGCTTGAAGCTAATTACGGTCATACGAGTATCTCTATTTCGTGACGTGTTTAGGTAATCCCATCATTTCAGGCTGTAGAAACCACTGTTGGGCAAAGGCTTCCTCTAAGGATCATCAGCTCGCTCGAGAATCTGACCCAAAACTATTTCAAGTCATTTTACCGAAGCAACGTACTAAGCCCGTCAACTGATGCATAACATGTTTTACAATGCTTTGTACTGTGTCGGTGGCTGTGGTTTGAGTTATCTATCACTCATAATTCGTTCACATAGGGAAACAATAACTCGGCTATTATTAAAAAGTCTAGTCTATTTTATGAGAATAAAATAAAATAAAGAGAAAGAATTATGAGAACAACCGCGGTTAACTTTATACTAACCTTCACAGCTTCCTCGGTGTAAACATCCGTCGCGTACTTCCCAAACAGATCATGCGCTACTTGGAAACCTGCAATCAAGTTCTTTATTAATTAATTCCGCCGTAAGATTTACTTACAATGGAAATATTTCAATGGAACTTATTTTATAATGAAAATTATTGCCAAAAACATAAAATACATATACATAAAATATAATTTTACTCAATCGGCCTAGTAGTTTAGGAGGAAATTTGCTGTGACAGATGTATCAGAAATTTAGGGTTCCGTTGATATTTTTGTGTACAGAACCAGAAAATTTTATATTTGAAGCAGCCCCGCTAAACTTTGTTAGGTAAAAGCGTCACACTGTTACAGTAAGAATTGCAATGTAATGGAATAGATGGAAAGCTATGAGAGTGTTGAGCGACCTCGGCGGAAGTCGAAGCCCCAGGAGCCCTTCTCCATGTTGGTGTGGTCGTACATGTCGATCTTGCCCGTCCAGAAGCCCAGGTGCGAGTCGAACCTGGAACACACGTTACCACATATTCAACAAAAACACAAGGTGCGTTCGGCGTTTGAGCACAGAAGAAAATAATAGTACTAACCCGTACAGAAAGAACACTCACCCCCCCGCGCCAAAATGAGTTCGCCGCCCGATATAGCGCCCCACGCCCTGCACTCCGCAGGCACCGCGGGACTCCGCCGGTGGTGTTCGAGGGTGTTTTACATAGCGCCTAGCGCCATTGACTTGTAGTTGATATTCAGTTGTTATTCAAAAAGAATTAGCTTGTCAAAACGCGTTTTCTGTATGGAGTGACCGCCCAGTGGCTTGAGGTCACAATTCGTGGATTCATTGGGTCAACATCACAGACAATTTAGCAAAACATAACTTCGAAACAACCAGATCTGGCGCAAGATATTCAACAACGGAAAAAATAGGCAACAATACTAGAGACTAGAGAGCAGTTAGTGTTAGCTCACCCCCTGTGGGTAGGCAGGTAGTCCTTGCTGAAGCTGCCCAGGTGCCACTTGCCGACCAGGTGCGTGGAGTAGCCCAGCTCCTTGAGGTACTGCGGCAGGATCTTCTCCGACAGCGGCAGCCCGCGCGGCTCCATACCGTAGATCACGCCGTGCTGCATGCCTGCAACCCATCGCCACTAGGTACCTACTACGGAACAGACCCTTCCCCCTTATTGCTTTCTATACACACTAGCTAGCAAAAATATAACGTTCTGGTATGACACATCCACAGCTCATCCTTCTTTTCAAACTGGTCTAGATCCAGTATTAAACAATCAGGGAAAAGAGATGTTTCTTGACATATTGTTCCTTCAAAACTAAATTAATAGTTTATTTTATAGTCAAAATGGAATTTGAACTGTAAATAGATGATTTTGAACTATTAGGTAATACATAACATACAAATAGAAGACGGAATACAGAACAGAATGGCGTAGACCCCAGCTGTAGGTACTTACACGTGGTGTCATGGGGTGTAGGGTATAGATACGCTAGCCATGACATCCACCAAATATGTAGGTACTATATCCGTCAAGTAGTACGGCGTATGTGATGAAACGCAGATTTGTCGTGGCTAGGGTGGCTAGGGTAGGTACTGACCGGTGCGTATGGGGTATTTGCCGGTGAGGAGCGCGGCGCGGGAGGGCGTGCACAGCGGCGTGACGTAGTGCTGGTTGAGCACCACGCCCGACGCCGCCAGCGCGTCCAGGTTGGGCGTCGGCACGTGGTTCATGCCGTGGAACCCCACGTCGTTCCAGCCCTACGCAGTACACATCACACAGTACACACACCATCGCACCCCATCATCCAACACTGGCTCTGACTTAACACAGTGCTCTACACCACACCTAACTTCACCCTGATCCTTGTTGTATAAAAAAAGTAGCGTCAGCATACATTGAGACCTAGGTCCTATTTTATTTACCATTCTAAAACATCACTTAGACAATGACAAGAAAAATAATTTTTGTACATAAGCTTTAGGTACTTATAATATGTGGTAACTTGTCCGTAAATTAACTATTCCCTCTGCGGATTCGCCCGCATTTTTATTTTATCCCACTGTACAAAATCTAATAAAAACATGTTCTGACAACAAGGAACACATTTAGGTAGTAGGTACAGGGTTTAACTTTCTGCTATAATCTATAATGTGGTATAGTTACCAGATCATCAGCCACGATGAGTATGATGTGCGGCCTCTCCTGTGCGGGGCTCGAGCCACTCGCGCAAGCGCACAGCGCTGCCACTGTGATCAACGCTCGCCACATGACTTAACTACTCTTCCACTGTGAATACCACACTTCAATTCTACGCGTACCTATGTCGATATTTTTAGTAGTGATATAATACGCACAAAGCAGGTATACAAAAAAAAGATTTTGGTTGACTCTAAAACGATTTCTTTAATTAAAAAATGATCAAGGCCTTTTTCTTAAGAATCTTTTAGGTGTAGTGTACCTACTTATGTTAAAACATATTACTTAAATAGAAGACTTTACATAAATGTACGAATAAAGTGAAACTAATGATAGCTATGCGTGCTGGTAAGGCGACCGCGCGAGCCCACCGGCCGACTGGTGTGAATGAATGTCACTGACTCCGGGAGCCCGTATCGCATAACTAAAGTTAAACAAATGTTACTTATCAAAAAATATACCTTATAAAGGTACCAACTTACGTGTCACCTCTCACTCGAGTTTAAAAATATTAGATAATAACTATGCTACTCGTGCTTGCAGTACTAAATTAATTATCTGCGTAAACACAGAATGAAATACCTACCAATTAATCGTAGGTACAAGTTAAAGGTGGTAATGTGACCAGTGATCGTGTGCATCAATTAATTTTGTAATGAGAAAGTTGTGTGTTAACTGTTAAGTCGAGAACACTCATCGCAAAGGCACTTTGATCTTTGATTACTTTAGGTGCTTGTACACGGTGCAAGTAGCTTGCGCATGTT
Source organism: Teleiodes luculella (assembly GCA_948473455.1). NCBI lineage: Eukaryota > Metazoa > Arthropoda > Insecta > Lepidoptera > Gelechiidae > Teleiodes > Teleiodes luculella. Next base: position 79,590 of record CAOKYR010000442.1, on the reverse strand, counting down.
GAGTCAAATTTGACTTCGTTTGGAAACGCAAAGTACATGCCATACACTAGCCGCATGATGCGACTCGCATCTAATCAAATAAGGAATTTACTATTTTACAATTTTAGTGAGTCAATTGATTCAACATGCGCGAGTTACTTGTACCGTGTACAAGCACCCTTTTCCTAAATGACACACAAACATAAAAATAGCTAAGTGTTGGACGCGTTGTTCAACGTATTTTACCTGCATTTTGCATTTTTTTATTTCATAATATAAAAAACGTTTTCATTGCGACTCTAGGCGGTTGTCAATAAGTTCATATCAAGGTTGTTTCAAAGACATTAAAAGCCCACTCTTTTCTGCTCACACAGAGATGTTGCATTTTAAAGCCCGACCATGGTCTGCAGACAAATAAAAAACCTCGCCATATTGCGGAATTTCAATGGAACTAATTTTATAAGGGAAATTGTTGCCATAGTCGTAAAAATATACACGTGGCGCCCCCAGAGCAGGTTTTTTATTTTGTAGTATTGAAATAATAGCAGTTTCCAGTAGGAAGTGTAGTTGTTGGTGGCACGTGGTTGCAGTCGTGTGTCGTTTATTGGCACCGCCATGCCAGCGGCGGCGCGCCGGCGTGACGCTTGTAATAGCTTCCTCTTCCTGAAGGGGCTCCAATACAGAATGATAGAACAAAACAGAAGAGACAAAATTTATTGATAAGGTAACCATTTCTATCCGGCAACCATGGGAAAATGGCAGGTAAAACTGCTATTACATATTTTATGTTAACGGAAATGTATGAAATCTGTCCTAGGAAATGGATACAATTCCTAAAACCGCCCGGAAATGTGTGAATAAATTATAATGGATCAGACATATTTCATAGGAAATAATAAAATAAAATATAATAAAATCTATCAAGATGTCAATGGGTAAGCGGGGATTGCCATAGAAGTATTATAATAAGTAGGTACTATTCGTACAGAAGGGATAACCAAATTTACCTCCAAGTTACCGTTACCAAATCGAGTTCCCCGCCCGATATCGCATCCCACAGGCGCCGCCGCCGAGCTCCGCTGGATGGTTTTGCGTGGTATCCGATGAAGCATAAAAACTATTTTTTTTTTTTAATATTAAAAACATGTTGGTTCTTTGGACACCCGACCAGGCGATCGCTTGTGTTAGCGCCCCTATACTAAACATTCAGAGACTGTATATCAGATAGTTTAATTTTAAAGTTTATTTTCTAATTAGCTGTATAAATATTTTTTATTTTACGATGTGAATGTTACCTGGGAGGCTTTCTTTACATAGGTACTTAAAAAAAAAATTAAACAATTTTACTTTCATAATATTGTGGCGTTTATACCAAATGAAAGTTTGGGCTTTACAAGCAAATATTATGTAGTTTGTGCTCGATGAGCCTTAAAAAAGAGTTAACAGTTGATTTTTAAAGCTTAATTAACAAGAAGCCTCATAAAGATATTGCATTGTCTCAAATATCTTGAGAAAAATTCTGATTGTCAGTTTTACAACGTTTATTTATTATTTTACACATAACTCTGATTTCCAAAGCAAGCTAGCAATGTAACGCGAATTAGTCATTGGATGCATAGACACGTGTAGCGACCTATAGGAGTTCATGTCGTAAAGTTATCACAGGTCAGTACACCGGCTCTTATCGCCGCTTTGTTTAAAAATGCGTAATTGCAATTCGGCATATTTATACAATTACGCTAGAAAAATCACTCGGAACAGTGCCTGATATGTTTGAAAATCTAACTTATTCAACCCACATTGGTTGCAAGCGTGTGAACGCGTATAAACGAACTTCAGACATCCAACGAATCCAAAGTCCATATTTTCATTATCAAATATTTTTATGGCGTGTAATCTTCACTAACTAGACTACAGGGATGTGACCTGCGTTGACACGCTACCCCAACCCCACCTTCTCGCGACCGCAGCAAGGGCGGGCGCTGCGGTCGCTGCGGCCGCGGGGGCAGAACCGGCCAAAACCAATAAATACCGCGACATTCAAGGGGGTTACATATTCGTGCCGGTTGGGTTTGAGACCACGGGGCCCTGGGGCCCTGAGGCTAGGGGTCTTGTTAAGGACCCGTCGGCGCATCTCATTGAGGTTTTGGAGACCGCAGAGCAGGCAGCTTTCTTGCGCAAGAACTGAGCCTTACGATCTAGCGGCGAGTGCTGCCTGCTTGCGGAACATTACCACCTCGAGGAGACGCGCTGGATAACTATTTTTATGTAAATAGTGTTATTATCAGTGGACGAAATACCGGATCAAGGGCATATCCAGTTTTGATAATATCGCCCACTACTTTCCGATCTCTGGTTATCATTAATATATTTTTTTTAAAACAACAATGAACCGCAATGTGCGCGTGTGTTGCACTTACTACAATATAGAAATGAACCATTATTGTTATGTATGATTTTCCCTTGCGTATAGAAAACGAACGTATGTGTTATTTGAGTGAATATATTCAGTTATCCTAAACTCTATTATTAATAAAGTGAAAATAAGAACATCAAAATACAAAACATTTACTTTATTACAGTTCATTTACATGTACCTATCACACACAATCGCTCTTACGAAGAAAACAAAATGCATAAGGTTATAGAGAAAATCAAGGCCGCCCCAACTGTTGCCTATATTTCATTCATAGGAAAATTAATGGAAAATACTGAAATAAAGTAATTGTACAGTGGATAGCTCGGAAAGTGTTAATTTTTAAATACTGTACGGGAGCTATTAGTAGGTGGCTCAGGAAAGACGCGAGACACTTGGCTCCTACGATCTTTGACCCAAATAAAACTTCTACAGCTTAAAGCTTTAGCAGAAAAGAACAAGTCATACATTGGAGTAACAAAATATATTGCAACATGTTCGAAGCCGGCCTCAATTTTCCAACAATAGTATATTATGAACTCATAATAGTAACAACTAATCAGACTATACAGCGTGCTCCCGACCAACACACCTGCATCTGTAGTGCAGCACACTTGCTTCAGTAACATAACACTTGGCACGATATGTACTTTCATTTACATTAACATAAATTAATTTTAATTTATTGATATTTTTTTTGATGTTTTATTTCTGTTACAATAATTATTTTTTAAACTAACAAATATGAGTGTATGAATATGTGTGTGTTGTACTTATGTAGTTGTGGAGCACGCGTGTTGAAAGCATTCATTAATATACCATACAGTATACACCTCTAACACCCAACTATCTACAATCTGTAAAATTATAATTACACTATCATAACCCCTTACAGCAGCAATACATGACAAATTCATTGTTTACATCTGCGATACATATCATATTATAATAAATAACTATAAATAAACAATAATAAAGAAAACAAAATACAACTTCACTTGGACGAAAAATAATATCTTACAACCGCTTGACAAATTAATTAGTAATACGATACAATATTATATGAGAGGTGTGCCTCCTAGCTTTCCTAGGAGCGGGGAAACAATTTCAATGTATTACCATACAAATACAATGTATTTATTTCGTCATATTATTAAATGGCTACTTTAGACATTATTATTTGGTCAACCTTGTGTTGCAACACCAAGGAATTATCAAACACATCGGTGATCATTAAAATAATTATAATATTCCGTCAAATTTTGCTTTTTTCTTAGCGTCGGCGCTGAAAATTCTTACTAAATGCTTAAATAAAAAATAAACACCACTATCAGTGTCGTAGACGTTTTGTTCAAGTGTGCAAGGAGTGAAACAGTTCTTTGGTAGAAGATCAAGTGTGGAAAAAAACACAAAAGAAATATAAAACCTTAACATACTCACGCGTTTAGTTATATCGATCAAAGAATATTATGTTTTCAATGTGAATATTAACGAGACTCGTTTATTATATCAACTCGTTTCTACAAAGGTAGAATGGTTAGTTATGTACCAATATGTAGTGTTGCACAGAACAGAGGACCACAGTCATTGCGGTATTCACTACCAGAGGGCGTGATTCATGTCCTAAAGCGCTTAATACACTTGATTAAATCATAGTTATTACTTTTGTAGTTATGAATCACAGTCACAAGTGCGATACAATCACAGCAATGTAGTTTTAATTAGTGACTTAATAAAGATAGGTGTAATAGGCCTTTAAAAAGAATTGAGCGTTTTTTTTTAATAATCAAATGCTACGTGTGTCGTAAAGTCGACGAACGAAGCTTCAAAATCCAAGTTTTAGTCATCAGACATCCTGTGTAATGTGTTATGTTAAATAATAATATAGTTAAAAAACAATATGAACGTGGCGACAGGTTAACAACTTGAAACGTCAATTCTTATTTGACTTGTTGGAGTGAATAACGCCCTCATGGAAACTATTTATACTAGATTCTGACGGTATGTTTTTTAAGGCGTTACGTTTTCATTATCTCGTTGAAATAAACGGTTTTATTTTTCTGAACGTACTTGAATGACTACAGTTCCAACTCAATGGTGGAGTGCGGCGCGTGTGCTGTGCCCCCCCCCCCCTACTCCCGGCGGGGCTTGCGCCTGCGCTGGTGGTCGCCGCCCCCCTCGGCGTCAGCTGGCAGCGCGCCCCCCGCACCCGCCGCACCCGCCGCGCCCCCCGCATCCGCCTGCAACAACCAATTGACTCTACTATTCGCCACCACACCTACCCACATTGTACTAAACCCGGACAAGTGCGGGTTCAACTCGCATGGAGAGGGTTCCATACTCGTGCAAACAAAGTTCTTCGTCATCAGCAGAAACAACTGAACTGATCGAGTTAAAATTTGGTACACGTATGTAAACCCGTGACTCAAAGACGGAAGTGTATAAAATTTCAACTCGATCGGTCCAGTAGTTCGGAGGAAATGTGCATAGTCATTTCTCGCCGATTTTGTTAAATAACTTCAAAATTATTTCTCGGTAAAATAGTAAAAAAAATATATTTGAAATTATTACAAGCCCTTTCATTTGATAATCACACAAAATAGTTCGCTATACTAATATGTCTAATTTATCACTCAAAAGTGGCCTCTATGTTTCAAATTAATTATTTAATACGTCCGTCCGTCTGTGTGTTACGGATTTACATCCTGTACCTAATTTCAACTCGGTCGGTTCAGTAGTTTCAGAGGAAATAGGCGCTGAGACCGGTACGAACAGACACCCGAGTGATCTTATAAGCCTTATAATATAAGGGTTCCGTTTTTTGTTTTCGAGGTACGGAACCCTAAAAACTAATATGGTTACAGTTCACAATGACTATATTGGACAGGCTTGGTTGGATTGCAGTTGTTGTTCGTTATATAGATGATACCGCTGCGCTGCCCGCAGTCGAGCGAAAGGAGCAGAACGACGAATGGCTCCATTTCTAAACACTGTATTCTGAGTGCTGACTGATGATATAGCAAGCAGTATTTTGATATTAATTTTTGACTCTATTGTTACCTGAACAAATATAACAAGATTTAAAAGCAGAACAACAATTTGGTAGTGTGTGTGTAAGTGACCTGTTCAGCGGGCGCGGGTTCCCCCTCGAGCTGCGCCTTGCCGCTCCGGGCCGGCTTGAGCTGCTCCCCCTCCCCCTCGCCCTGCCCCTCGCCCGCCTCGCCCCCCTCCCCCTGCTCCTCCCCCGACGAGGGCGGGTCGTCCTCCGCGAACGCGTCAGTCTTCTTCCTGTCCGCTTCTGAATCCTGTCCCACACACATATTATTCAACATTAGAATTGATTGATTTTAAATGTTGATCGTTTCACTACGTTTCTTTACTTTTTAAATGTAATAAATAGAGGTTATAAACTTCTTAGTAAATTTCGTTTAAGTGTTCTTTTGATTTACTAATTTAACATAATAATATACTGTTGAAAGAAAAATCTTTTTGAAACATATATCTACCAGAGAATTTAGATGAACGTTTCGCCATTAAGTTAGGAGTTAGTTAAGAATAAACTTGTAATGGCAATAATTCGTCTCAAAATCAAAATGTTTTTATTCGAAGTAAGTTTTTACACGTCATCATTTTGCGTCTCCTTCACGATGTTTTTTAGTATCAACGCACTAGGTCGTAGTCCGAGGCTCCCTCGGGCCGCTCCTAGACGCGTTGGTATATGACTTGTTTTTGGGGTAGAGTCTTCCGTTCCCCCGCAAGTCCGGTGAAGCTTGGTTGGTCGTACTTTTTCGACACAAGCATAGGTCAGTAAAAATAAAATCATTTTGCGTCGTCAAAGATGTAGTTAATAAGTTATGCTCAAACCGAGTGTCTAAAAGGAGCGATATATAAATAAATAAATATGTGGGGACATCTCACACACGGTCATCTGACCCCAAACTAGGCAGAGCCTGTACTATGGGTGTCAGACAGCTGATACACATACATATATTATATACAACATCCAGACACAAGGCAAACACAAGTGCTCATCACACGAATGTTTGCTCTGGGCGGGATTCGAACCCGCGACCTTGTGCTTCGTAGGCAGACGTACTACCAACTAGGCTACGAGGCCGTCAATAGAGTGTGGGTGAGTGTTGTAGGTTGTACCTTGGAGCCGGTGCAGAGGTAGATGAGCGTGCCCACGACGAGGAACACCAGCAGGATGCCCGCCACGTACACCCACGGGTTGGCGGCCGACCAGCGCAGCGCGCGATCTACCACCGAGTCCTACACACAACCACACCACTACACTAGCACACACACACACACGCGCTAGCGATACTGTACTAGAGACAGAACAGCTGTGGCTAAACAGAATAAGTACGAGTTCTAGCGATAGATCGCCGAAAGACTGCGCTAGCTTCGCGTTCACACGAGACCAGTCACGGTAAAGTAGTTCTATCAAATGTTAGGTCTTGGCAAACTGTCTTGACAGTACTGTTCTGTCTCAGAGTGTGTATCAATGGCAGTACTGTACTACTGTTCTGCCCTCGTGTGAAACCGGCTAAGTACAATTTCCACCGACCGCCACGGCACGGCACGGCACGGTACGCAACGATCACGCGTCGCGGCATGCTCTTGGCCCCGTAGCATCACGGAAGAGCCTAATATAAAATGTACACAATATAATTTTTCGTTTCGTTTTCGCTATGCATGCCGGTCGATGGATATTGTCCCGAAGTTTCATCAATATACAAATTACAAGTATAATAATTTAAAGTATAGGTGCTGCGCAATCAATATGTCGAAAATGTATAATTCACATTTGACTTTGTGACTTTACTGGAAAAAAAAAAACAAGTACCTACTGATGAATTTTTCAAATCACATCAAAACGTATTTTTGCTAGATATAAGTTCCCCGGGCTTTAAAATTAGCAAAGTGTTACCACAAAATAATGTCCGAGTACGAGCGGCTTTTACAAGAGCAGGCTAACGTAACATGTACGAGTAATATAAAAGTATTCTAGCAATAACACTAGCAGTTATAATGTAATGTCCGCTAGCGTGGGTACAATGCACCTCTCGGGCGCGGCGCAGCAGGTACGTGACGTATGCGGCGATGGGGATGGCCACGTACACCGCGTACAGCGCCCACCAGCCCGGCCGCCCGCCCAGCGCCACGCTCACGCGCGACCACAGGGAGCGCTGACGTACCATCAACATTTATTTCTTTTGTCCTATTCATTGTCAGTGGTCAAGAGGAGGGAGGGGGCAGGCATGGCCCTCCCTCCGTCCCTCCCGCCTCGCTCACAACGCTCCATTACTCCTTCCTCCTGTGTTTTGTTTATAGTTAGAGCCGAGTGCCAAAAGGAACTTTTGGCACGTAGAGATCGGAACTAACGCCGCCATCTTGTAAAACGACATTTCTTGACAGATTTCAATAATGTTAAATTACAATAAAATAACACGTTTTTAAGGTAAGTCGTAAAAATCATCAGGCTGTAAACTGTAAAGAATCATAATAAATTGATCTCGAGCGCTGCTGTTATACTGAAAACTGTAAAAAGTGACTTTAGTGGTATGTTGGTTATAAGCTTCGGTCACACACAGCGATTAATCGCTGCAAATTGGCACTCGCAGCGAGTATTCGCTCAGTGTGACAGGGCTATTCGCTGCGATTATTCGCTGTGTGTGTGTGTGTGTGTGTGTGTGAGTTTGATCGCTCGGGGTGGAATGAGGGCAGTGTGCGTGTGTGCGTGTGTGCGTGTGTGCTCACCGAGTCCTTGGCGAGCTTGGCGCGCTTGAGGAGCGAGGTGCGCTCGGCCCAGAGGCGCGCGGCGGCGGGGTCGTCCGTGATCACCAGGTTGTCGAACAGCAGCCGCGGCGACATCGACCACAGCTCGAAACCCACCGCCGTCTGCAACACACACACACACTTAGCATTAGCACCACTACAGAAGGATCATTATTAACCAAAATTGAATATTGAATGGCGCGGTAAAAATACTAAAACAATGTAAAAGGAGACGTAAAAAGTGGTTTTTTATTCGGCCAAAAATTGAACGGATAAGTAGTATACCTACTTAGAAAGCTTATGTAAGTGGGTTTCAGGATAACTAATCAAATTATTTTATCGATGCTCCGTTTTCGTAAAAATTGCAAACTTATTCAAGCTAAAAAGTTATAATGAAACGAACGATCAATCAATTTCCAAGAGCTATTATTCTGATATTATCTTTTTGTATTAAAATCTTACAGCCAAGTATAACGTTATTTTTATTTGTAGTTTTTTTTTTTGCAGTAATTAATGAAAATAATTATTGAAGAACTTGAGGCCTTTTCGTTTCATTTTTAGAGAAAGTAAACTAGAAAAAAAAATGGAATGTCAACGTGATAGATGACAGGATTGACAGGTATTCAACTGACAGTCAGAAAAAAAAAAAACCGTTTTTTTTTTTAACCGAAATTAGCGTTTAGTTTCCCTACCTTGAAAATAAACTTGACAGTTGACACTACTGGCGCAAAGTAACACTAGCGCCATAATCAGAAAAAAAGTAAAAATATCGATTAAATCTTAATAAAAATTAAGAAAGAGACAATAGATCATTTTTATACAAGGGCCTGACACACTTTGACAGAATAAGATAGTCTTATTGCGATTCCTAAAAGAGGAAATAGAAAAGATGCATCATGTTTTGTCTCTATCACCGACCGAGCATTTTTTCATTGTCGGGTTATAGGCACACTTCATATCATATAGTATACTAGTTAATTTATTGTCGGGTTATAGGCACACTTCATAGATAGACTCAATGTATGTCTTTCTCTTACGCCCGGTCGCACGGTGGCGAATCTATAACTACTATACTATATCTATGTTTTTATACTATGCGCTATCTCTTTCTTAAAAAGCATTCACAGCAACTACGCAACAAAAAATCGGTTTGAAAGGATTGCCAGAGGTATAATTGTATTGCCAGATCTTAGGTTTATTTTTCTACCAACCAATATTCGAATCAATTTATAAAAAAAACGGAGCTTTCTTTATTTTTTTTCAAGTGATCCTGATTATCGTAATAATATACCCTTTTACCCTATATGCGTAGAATACCCGTTCAATTTTTGAAATAATAAAAAACCACCTCCCATACAAAATTTTACATCTCCTTTATAGCATACAGTCACGCGCATGCTCTCGCGGCAGCTTCACGGCGCGCGTACGCCGCTCGCTACTATTTAAATTAGCAGTCATTAGCAAGCCGTATTCGTTGAACTTTGAAGTTTATTTTCCATAGTTACAATTTTAGTATTTTCGCCGCACATTGCCAGTTATCCGCTGGCCTCTAGGTACATATACTTGACTTAACACTGGGTATATCAAAATAATTAAAGGCTGAAGGTCAAATGTTAAAAGATGATACTCAAAAATGTCAAGAGATAATGGTGAAATATACAAAAGTAGATGTAGGAATATGTCAATTTTAAGGCACGTAAAGTAGTGCAGAGGTTGTAATAATGTAGTGTAGTGTAGTGTAGTGGTATACTCACGACGGGCGTCATGCGGAAGGGCTGTTCGTCCTTGTAGTAGTGCGGGTTGGGGATGCGGCGCGGCGCCCACTTGCCGCGGTAGTGTAGTGTAGTGTAGTGTAGTGTAGTGTAGTGTAGTGTAGTGGTATACTCACGACGGGCGTCATGCGGAAGGGCTGTTCGTCCTTGTAGTAGTGCGGGTTGGGGATGCGGCGCGGCGCCCACTTGCCGCGGTAGTGTAGTGTAGTGTAGTGTAGTGTAGTGGTATACTCACGACGGGCGTCATGCGGAAGGGCTGTTCGTCCTTGTAGTAGTGCGGGTTGGGGATGCGGCGCGGCGCCCACTTGCCGCGGTAGTGTAGTGTAGTGTAGTGTAGTGTAGTGGTATACTCACGACGGGCGTCATGCGGAAGGGCTGTTCGTCCTTGTAGTAGTGCGGGTTGGGGATGCGGCGCGGCGCCCACTTGCCGCGGTAGTGTAGTGTAGTGTAGTGTAGTGTAGTGGTATACTCACGACGGGCGTCATGCGGAAGGGCTGTTCGTCCTTGTAGTAGTGCGGGTTGGGGATGCGGCGCGGCGCCCATTTGCCGCGGTAGTGTAGTGTAGTGTAGTGTAGTGTAGTGGTATACTCACGACGGGCGTCATGCGGAAGGGCTGTTCGTCCTTGTAGTAGTGCGGGTTGGGGATGCGGCGCGGCGCCCACTTGCCGCGGTAGTGTAGTGTAGTGTAGTGTAGTGTAGTGTAGTGGTATACTCACGACGGGCGTCATGCGGAAGGGCTGTTCGTCCTTGTAGTAGTGCGGGTTGGGGATGCGGCGCGGCGCCCACTTGCCGCGGTAGTGTAGTGTAGTGTAGTGTAGTGTAGTGTAGTGGTATACTCACGACGGGCGTCATGCGGAAGGGCTGTTCGTCCTTGTAGTAGTGCGGGTTGGGGATGCGGCGCGGCGCCCACTTGCCGCGGTAGTTGGGGTTGGGGATCAACGGCGCGCGCCATGGGCCCTGTATCAAATTTACTTTATTTTATAAATACGCCGTGTCAGCTTAGCTAAAATGCTTTCGTATGTCTGTCTGTTTCGCTTTCTCTTGTATTTAAAGATCGCATTTCATCAACCAATTCTCGTGGAATTTCGTAAGCAGGTTTGATATGCATATAGTTTTATTTTGTAGCTAAAATAAGGCTTGTGTGATCCACGCACGGCTCAGAGCCCCTATAATATAGTTTATCGAACAAGTGCAAAAAACGAGCGTAAACCTTTAACATTTAGGTATATTTTTGGAAATAGTATATGTGGTGCAGTGGTGTAATGGCGGTCTGGTGGTACCTTGTATTGTGGGTTGGGTATGTTTGGCGGCGCCCAGGGCCCGCAGCCGGGCGCGGCCTGGCACAAGGGGTTGTCCACCAGCGGCGCCTCCCACGACCCGTCCATCTCCTCGTCCCAGTCCGACGGCTTCTCCGCGTCCGGATCTGCACACAACAATCTACATTTTTTAAATGGACCTACGCTTGTCGCATAAACGACGTATCAATCTTCACTGGACTTGCGGGGGGGCGTAAGGTATAGCTAGGACCAACGCATCTAGCGGCGGTTCAAGGGAACCTCGGAGCTCGGCCTAGCACGTTGATATGGTAAACATAGCGAAGCAGACGTCGCCTGAGGGGTTCTGTTCTGCCTCTATAACTAGCATTCCTCAACACACCCTAACGATATTTGATTAAGTAAGGATTTATACTAGAAGAATTATAACAGCCTCCGCTGTCGAGTAGTAAATAATAAACTCGTCTATCAAATATCTTTTTGTTAAGCCCCAGTTAGGTTAGGAAATATAAGCTAAATCACCTGATTGTACGAAAAAAAAAAGAGACGATTCCGAGTTTCGAAAGGCATATAAAAGCCATTAAGCCCGGCTGCTATCCACAGATATAGTCGTTACGCGAGCTGTTTGTGGCAACTATGTCATGCATTTTCGCATTTTACACAACATATTTTGTATAAGACTTACACAATTAATATCTAATTTAATGTTATCTAATGGTTGGGGATCTGGCCCGGTGCGGTTTGGTCTACCTTACTGATAGTGTCGACTCACCGGGGATCATCTCTGGCGCGTCGTCCAGCCAGCCCTCGGGCTTCACGGCGTTGGGGTCGGGGATTTGGGCCGGTGCGGTTTCGTCCCAGTCATCTGGCTTGCGAGCGTTTGGATCTACTATCTGGAAAAATAGACACAAAATTGACAAAAAGCAGTACAACGGAATACAGCACACTTGAAATTAGACGAAATTTCCTTTTCAATGCAGGAATGCAGGGATTGAGTGTCGAGTTGTCAAATGTGTTAAGTGTGCAGGTTACCTTCTCCCGGTCGTCCCAGTCTTGGGGCTTGGTGTCGTGGGGGTCGTCGACCTCAGCGGGGGGGTTGACGGGGGGGGTGAAGTCCTCGAGCAGCGAGCCCGCGTTGACCTCCCTGCCGTCCACGCTGATGGAGAAGGTGTTGTCGGGCCGCACCACCAGCGTGTACAGGTGGGGCTCCTTGTCTTTGTATATGTCGTCCAGACGCTCGCTGTGCATAAAACACTCTTATTTTAATTGTTTAAATAGAATTGGAAGGCTCGTACTCGTACAGGAAGTATTTCTACTTCCTGTACGAGTGATATTATAGCTCTTACTGAAACATTTCTTAATACCTCTGTATTTGATGCTGAGCTGTTTCCGTCCGATTACGTTGTATTAAGGAATGATCGGGCTGGCGACGTCGGATGGGGAGGTGTTTTATTGGCGGTGAAGAATTCATACTCGGTACGGTTGATTACAGATATAGACGGACTTACTGAAGATAAAGAACTATTGGTAGCCTTATTGTCTTGGAAAAATGTAAGGTTAGTTATTGCGGTAGCTTATTTTCCTCCTAGATACACGGATCAGCAATATCTAGACGTCTTAGTATGTCTGGAAAATTTGTATTGTAAATTTTCAACTCTAGACATTGTTATAATTGGCGATTTTAACCCTAACTCTTGCAGTGCAAATGTTAAAACACAATTCGATTTCTTTCTGAGCTTTTGTAGTTTTAAGCAATTCAACCATGTACGTAATAAATATGATGATATCTTGGACCTTGTGCTGACTGGAATTCGGGGAGATGGAGTGGAGGTTTCTGGTGAGGTAGAGCCTCTAGTATACCCCGACGCCTTTCATCCTCCTATTGAAGTAACCTTATCTTTAACGCACTCTACCATAAATTGCCGTGGAACTGTGCCACTAAACTCTGAACCTGTATGGAATTATCGTAAAGCTGATCTCCCTAATCTGTACTCAGAGCTGTGCAATGCTGACTGGACCAATGTTCTTGGAACTGGTGAACTCGATGCAGCTGTCGATTTATTCTACGATGTGATCTATTCCGTCATAGCTAGGCATGTCCCTGTCAAACGGACACCCAACCTAAAAAGTAATCGCACCTATCCGCCTTGGTATACTGCAGAAATAATCAAGAAAATTGGTATTAAACATTTTCATCATAAAATGTTTAAATCCAAAGGTCTGGAGTTTAATCGACAGGTATATAAGTACTACAGAACTCATATCAAGGAATTGATCGATGAGTCATATTGGAGGTATATTAACGCTGTTGAAGTTGATATTAACAGAGACCCTGCACACTTTTGGAAGTTTGTAAAAGATAGGAGGAAAAATCGGCGACAGTGCAGGGATTATATATATAATGGCGAAAATGTTACTGGCCAAGACGCAGTCGCCGCATTTTCCGAATATTTTAGTTCAGTGTTTTTAAATGAAGAGCCTTCTTTGGACGCGGAAGCAGCCGAGGGTCGATCTGGCACTCAGCAATTGCCAAGTATATGTTTAAACAGAATTACCCTGGCCGACTTGCGTCGTGCAGTTCGTCATTTAAAATTGTCTTATACGGTAGGGCCGGACGGTATTCCACCTTTTCTGGTCAAGGATTGCAGCGGTGCGTTCGAACTTCCTCTATTGCATTTGTATAATCTTGCCATCCAAATTGGTCAATATCCTTTGAAATGGAAACTCTCTAGGGTAACACCTATTCCAAAAAGCGCTACATCCCAAGACATTACGGATTTCAGGCCTATTGCTATTCTCCCGCCCTTTGGTACAGTACTTGAAATCATATTAAACATGTACATTAGACCTAAAATCAGTCGCCTACTCAATGACTCACAACATGGTTTCCGTACAGCTCGGTCTACTACAACAAACCATGTTAACTTTGTGGATACTGTTGCCGCGCTCATGGTAGGTGGTAAGCAGGTAGATGCTGCATATTTTGACTTTCGGAAGGCTTTTGATGTGGTGGACAATGATATCCTGCTAACAAAGCTAGCAACACTAGGATTTACCCCTAAGTTGCTCAAACTCTTTGCAAGCTATTTAAAGGATAGGCGGCAATATGTGAAAATTGGCGGGTTCCGTTCCTCTGATTATTTTACAAGATCTGGTGTCAGTCAGGGCAGCACATTGGGTCCCACATTATTTCTAATCATGGTCAATGATCTTCCGAACGTCCTCAGTTCAGCCAAATGTTTAATGTTCGCAGATGATCTAAAGGTCTATCAACCTATCAAGGGTATCGAGGACTGTTTGGACCTGCAAAGGGACATCAATGCAGTATCCGAGTGGGGCGACACCAATAAGCTCCGGTTTAATGTAGCTAAGTGCTGCAGCATCTCCTTCACCAGATCTCTTACTCCTATCTTGTACCCATATTGCGTTTCAGATGAGCCACTTAAGAGGGTCAGCGAGGTCCGGGATCTGGGGTTAATACTAGACGCCAAGCTAGACTTCCATGAGCAAATACTTACCATGTGCAAAAACGCAAACAGAACGCTCGGGTTCATAATGCGGACAGCTTCCGATTTCAGAAGCACGAGAGCTGCAATCGTGCTTTACAATGCTTATGTCCGAAGCAAGCTAGAATATAGTGCAATTGTCTGGGATCCTTGTCAGGAAAAGTATGCGGCCATGATAGAAAGGATTCAAAGAAAATTTGCCAGATTTGTATACAAAAAAGCCTTTGGTTACTATCCTTTTCTCTACCCATCTTTATTTGTATCCGGAATGGTTGGAATGGATACGCTGCGGCTCAGGCGCAAGGTAGCTCTTGGATTACACTATTTTCTACTGATGCGTAATAGAGTCGATAATCCCTCTGTTCTTAGCAGTATATATTTGTGTGTCCCAGACAATTATACGCGTTCGCGTCGCTGCTACCGTCAGTTGTTTGCAACTGCGGCAATTACCCGAACATGTTATTCGGCAAATGCACCGACTCCTCGAGCTCTAGCCCTCATGAATGACTTTCACTGCAATGTCCATGATACCGATATATTCATATGTTCTTTATCTAAATTTATTGTAAGTCTCTATTTTTACTTGTCCAAAATTTCATAATTTTGTATTGTAATGTCCGTGACAGTGTAAGTGTTTTGGTTCAGACTGTAAACTTGCACTGTTTTAGAATAAATAAATAAATAAATAAATAAATAAATAAAAAGGCAAATATCTTCACTCGAGATTTTTGAAACAAAATCGGAAACGAATTATTCTACCTGCACTACGCTACGCTACACAGGAAATAAATAGTCTGAAAACACTCTACCAAAAGTCTGAAAGCAAATACAACCTGGTCTGGGGCAATATACTATTTTTTTAATTTACTATCACTACATCACTACATAGTATAAAACAAAGTCGCTTTCTCTGTCCCTATGTCCCTCCCTATGTCCCTTTGTACGCTTAAATCTTTAAAACTACGCAACGGATTTTGATGCGGTTTTTTTTAATAGATAGAGGGATTCAATAGGAAGGTTTATATCTATAATACATGCATAATATACTCAAGAATAATCCACAATAACCATTTTCCCGTGCGGAGCCGGGGCGGGTCGCTAGTAAAATTATAAAAAAAGGGTATGATGTAAAATGTCACGTCACGGTTACCTCTTTCTTTTAATTTCCTATATAAATTATTGTTTCGATGTTTAAAAAAAAGCAGTTGTCTGTAAAGTCGGTTTACTGACGATAGTTGAATGAACGTGACAACGATTGTGTCTCTTTGTCGCTTGTTCCGCGCTCTAGCTTGCACTTCAAGCCTTAAATGGAACGCCTCAGCCGCGCGGTAACGCCGCATTGCGTCATGTTTTTTCGTGCGTGCAGCCGGCTCCATCGAATTATAAGATGTTGTCACGTCAAAAGAATCTCATTTGCCTAGCCAGTACCTAAAGTAGCGAGTTTGTTAGTTTTGCTTACGTAGGCTTCTTGCAGTGTTTCTCCTCGATGGTGCCGTTGACGGGGTTGACGTGTCTGAAGATGAAGTGCAGCTTGAGGTCGTTGCCGCACTTGTCGGGCCCGAACATGATGGTGTAGGGCGTCTGGTCGTGGAACTGCAGCAGGTCGCCGCGCGAGTCCGTGCCGCGCGACAGCAGCTTGATGTACGCGCCGCCGCAGTTTTGACCCTCCTACACACACACACACACACACATTTTAACAACATACATAAGTACATATACGAACTTTGATCTTACAACGTTAACAGAGCTTTAGTCGGCTCACAGGCAGGGAACACAAACCAAAACTATATTTGACAAAATACTTTCGGTTTGGTTTACAATAGGGAAGTGTCCTGGAAAAAAGAAATCGATTCTAATTAGTCCGTCAGTTAGATTATCGAAATAAATTGAACGTCTTTTTTTTCAATTTGACGAAAATATATCGCATCAGCCTACCTACTATGCAAGTAGCGACAGGCTCGAGAAGCTGTCAAACGCGACATATTGACAGAACTGCTATGGCTCTAATGTCACTATGTCGCGTTTGACAGCTTCTCGAGCCTGTCGCTACTTACCTAGTAGGCCTACAGAAGAGTGCTATGACGTTACTTTTTCAGTACAATTTGTATGGCGGCGTGTCGTCACTGGAAATTTCAAAGTGCTGTATCGTCGGCATTTTTCGTTTGGCAGACAAAAAATAAACGTGTACCTACAATATTTTTGACGGACTAATTAGATTTTTTTAAGACACTTCCTACCTTATTCGGTATATGTATTTAAAAAAAAAAACAAGGATCTTTGTAATACAATTTACGGCAATATAAAACCCGCAAATCTCTAAGCACTAAGTAATCATACTGCGATATTCCCCCCCCCGCATCCGATTCTCTCGAATGGTATAAAGTTGGTGTCTCCAAAGCCAGAGTGCACAGGCATCTTCCGGGTGAGCGTGTTCCGATCGTCGTCGCTTTCCATTCGGCGAGACTGCGGTCAATCCAAATCAAAATAAAGTTTTGAAAACTATTTTTCGATTGTAAAATAAAATCATTTAGTCAACATTTTTCTATGTCAAAGCAAATAAGAACATAGTTTGTAAAATCTTGATAAAACAGCGGACTTATGAGTTTTCCCGTTTTTAGTTTTATTTTTGCTGTGATGCAAAGAAATAAGTATCTATTTATTCATTTACTGCATTATCTACGTATCCAATAAAAAATAAATTCATGTAACACAACTCGTTCAAAATACAGTTACATTCTTATGGTCAAAATAATATAATATGTTGTAGCAATAATGCCGTAAATCTGCCCTGGCGAGCGTCCAACATGCGCCAGCGACCGGAGATCCGCGCTATTACTGGAATAAGGACGTCACTACTTCATATCCAGAAAACTTGTAAACAAAGGCATTATTTTGAACATTCTACAAGAATATTTTAAAAATATCACTGGGTTCAGCGTCTTCACATTTTTACTATACTAGTAGTCTCATAATACGAACACGCGTTCGTACGGTGTACATTGGTTTCTGAATCACATACATCGAATTATAATAGATATGCTGTACATACGTAAAATGGAGACCTTCTGGTCAAAGCTTATGTAGCTAAATGTATAACGCAAAAATAACATTATTTACAAAACCCCCGCCACAAAATCGTTACTGGGTGTTCTTTTAAAAACTAGAAAAGAGCTGATAATCTTTAAGACTTTGACACCTTGCAAAAAAAAAACGAGATCAAAATCGGGGTATCCGTTTAGGAGCAACGTACGATCCCACAGACAGATAGACAGACAGACAGATAGATATACACGTCAAAATTGGTATAACACCTCTCTTTTCCGTCGGGGTTAATAATCCATAACAATGACGTACATTTTTACAAGCCATACTCTTAAAAAATATAAAGTATTTCGTTATTGTAACCGAAAGGAATCAGAAGTAATTTAAAGTCCGTTTGAGCATGTCTCCTAAACTTGTGCGATCGACGCATCAAATTGATGCTTTACATCTCTAAAATAAGTATAGACTTTGAATGTGCTTTGAATAGAGGATTAGAGCGTGACAACAACGGAAATTGATGAAACATTGTAATTATATATTTATATTATATATTGTGTATTTGTGTGTGTACTGTATATTTTGGTGTCAATGAAGAATATTGTATTGTATTGATAAATGTATTAAGATGATGCAAGGTGCGATACCATTTCACCACAACCAACTAGTAGTAGGAGGAACTGTATAAACACCGGCGACGCCGATAAGCCAATTAGTTCTGTGGGCTTCGTTTTACAGGCGTATGTAATAATCGTGCTATGTGTATGAATCATAGTTATGATACGGTTTATGATGGCTCGAAAAACAAGATCCATATCAATTGTAAAAATTATTTGAGCTGGTAAAAATTAAGGTTTGCTTGACTAATCTTAGTTAAAATCTCTAATGGGAAAATGTTATTTTCGATTAAGGACTATAATATAGGTATAACGCTAATAAATATATTAGTTTAAAAAAATATATATTTGAAGATGAACTCAATTTTTTTTAAATTGATGACAGGTTCCGTGTACGGCGATATCCACAAGTTTGATCAATTCAAAAATGGGTATTCTGTGACCTCAATCACATTGTAAAATCATAATTAATTTATACGTTTATTTCCAGTTTGCTACGTTACCAAAGTGGATTACACTTTGACAATCAGCCTGAAATCTTAGCTTTAATGCGCAAAATGGTAACCTGTCATAATATAAATGAATGTATATAGCGAACGACGACGAGGCAGGCCTCGGAGGCGCGGGCGGGACGACTTGGACGCGGGCGATACAGATCGGACCGCCAATGCGCTGGTCGCGATGCATGGCCGCTGTGGAACACTAAATAGGCCGTCAAAAAACAAAAGAGCAAAGTTACCTGCATGGTGACCTCGTACTGCACGATGAGCGGCTTGTCCTTGAACTCGAAGGGTCTGCTCAGCAGCGTGGAGATGGCCGCGTGCTTCGCCTCCGTCGTCAACACCAACCCGAGGTCCTTTTTCAGGATCTTTTTCATCGGCTCTTGGATCTGATCAAACATAACATTCATAGGTATACTCATTCATTCATTTATAGATATAATATGTTTGTACCTTTCAGTTTTTATTGTGGATTTCAAACACGATGTACTTTGTTATTTTTGTCAGCGTCGCGTCATCGGGTAGCGAAGCGGTTGGGACCGTTACTGTACTCCCACTCGAGTAACGAGGGTTCGACCAGTGTCAAATGATGGACATAAAGTAAACTCTTAGTGGCTCTTGACTTCTTCTGAGAGGTTTTCTTTATTTCAACACGCTAAACAGAGCACCTCAGACATTTCCAAATTACATACTTAACAAAGGACTAAACAAACAATACTCTTATTACGATGTAGCGTAGGTACAGCATCACTACATAGTATAAAATAAAGTCGCTTTCTCTGTCCCTATGTCCCTCCCTTTGTACGCTTAAATCTTTAAAACTACGCAACGGATTTTGATGCGGTTTTTTTTAATAGATAGAGTGATTCAAGAGGAAGGTTTATATGTATAATACATGCATAATATACTGAAGGATAACCCACAATAACCATTTTCCCGTGCGGAGCCGGGGCGGGTCGCTAGTACTGAACAAAAACCCACTTTGAATTATTCAATATTTTTGTCAAGGGTAAATCAATCTTGAATTTATATAAGGTCAGGTCATAGAATATTAGCTACAGGCAACTGTTAGTAGCATCATTGGCCATACATTCTCAAAGAACTTCGCGCATGGATCGACGCAGTTTGAAATCACTTGTTTTTCATAGACAGGGCTTTTTGCAACAGTGTGACAGCAAAAACAATATTCAAATTAACTCCTTGCATTTTGATAAGGAACAAAGTTTAAAAACAGCGATGCTGATGCAATGTGTTGTCACATGATTTATTTAATTTTTGTAAGTATGTTTTCAGCTGTTGGAATATCAATTTTTGGATGATATATATTTATTTAAAGTTTGTTAGTCATTCTTATGCCTCTCTCCGTTTATATTATCAAATATATTATGTTACTGTGGTCAAATACTATCAACATTGATAGATTTTTGTAACAATGGATTTAAAGGAAAGGTATATTGCACTGTTTTGTACAAACAGATGTCGCATCGCGTCTTATTTTAACTGTTTAGACTTGTACATTCGTTGAAATGAGAGTCAGCTTTAGCTGGTTTAAAAAAATAGTAATTTAAAAAAGCCAATAATGAACAACTGAGTAGACAGCTCACCTCCCACTCGCCATCATACTTGGCCAGGTTCTCATCGACGCCTTGTTTCTTGGCTGCGGAGCGCACCCAGCGCTTGCTGAATGCAACCGGGTCGTCGAAGTGCTCCGCCAGGTGCACGCGCCCGGCCTCCATCACCGGGCTCTGGTACTCTTCTACTTCCCCCTCCGTCTGAACAAGTGACGGTTACCATCAATGAGAATGCAATAAAAGAGAAAGGAGTAGAGTTACTCAAACATACAAAGACTTCTTTATTGCATATAGAAAGTGTTTGTTTATGGACTTATTTATTGCAGTCTGAAGTAATTATCATAATTTCAAAGACCATGAAATTAAATAATATTCAAGAAAAAAGTAATATTTTAATCAAGACAACTAAACTTATTTGTTTTTAATTTCACTCAGGATTCAAGAGAGGAGTAAGGGTTTCCCGCGTTAAAAGGTAGCCTATGTTACTCAGGGTGATTGTAGCTTCTAATGGTGAAAGAATTTTTGAAATTGGTTCAGTAGTTTTTGAGTTTATTCATTCTGTTGTGTACAAACACACACACAAATCTTTGAAAAGAATGATTTTGTATTACAGGTAGAAACAATAAATAAAGTTCTTAAGTAAAAATTTGTGCAGACTTTTATTAAAGATAAGAACAAAATAGCAAAATGTAAGATAACTGGTAGATCTGTTATCTTTAACAGTGTAATGTTCAAATGATAACTAAAGTGGGTCAATAATAAATGAATGTATTTTATTAGAATGAGTCAAAATAAGTTCAGAAAAGTGGAGTACAAGTATAAATCAATACCCAAAATTTTATAAATATTTCACATTTTGAAGTCTTTGAATCATCTAAGATATAATTATATTTTTTTCTATTTCTTCAGTTACAGTAGATGTTTGATTCTTTTCAGGTTTATGTTTCAAACTTAACTAATTATTTAAGCACAAATGCCAGTAGGTGCAGCACAAGATTTGGTCTGGCTCCAGAAGAAAAAAATGAGTATATAAACTAGCTTGGCTAACTGGTAGTGGCATGGTTTCATAGTCAGGAAGTAAATCAAGTGAGTGCGGAAACTGTACAAAAAATATGGACTGCTGTCTGTTTGCACTTTTCAGGCAAAAATGACCAAGTTTTGAAGTGTCCATTCATAAAGTCCTTAATACAGATACAGTTTAAGTTGTGAATGAAGTGATGAGATGAGGCTCACCTCGACAGTGACCCCCTCGTCGTCGGGCTGGTCGTCGCGCGCCGCCGCGCTGCACACCAGCAGCACCAGGAAAGCACTCGCCACACACGCTCTGCCGCTGAACCGAGCCATCTGCAATAATGCACCGTCAGTCACCATGACAATCACGCTAACCAAATAACACGAGGCGCCGACCGCCTGCTTTTAACTGAATATCTACTACCACCACCAACCAGCCACGTCCTTTTGGATCCTAATTGAATTAAATAAGACTAAAAGTTCACAAGCTCAAGCCCCAAATACGATCACCGGAAAACGGAAATCCTGTAATGGTTCAGGGGGACCCAGTATCGATTTTTACTAAGCGAAAACTTAGTAACAAATTTAACAACTTACCTCGCTCTAATTTAATCACTTCTTTTCAACAAAAATCATAAATTTTATTGAAATTATGCACGAAAATCCAAACCGAACCTCATAGAATAAGTTTTTTTTTTTCATAAAGATTTTCAGCCAATCAAAAACAAACAGTTGTCAGAACCGTATAGCTGCGTTCAAAGCAAGCAAGAAAGAGTTTCTTTTTGTAATTTGATTTTAAATGATTTTATTTGCAGATGACAGCACAGTTTTAATAAAATGTAACAATATAAATACGTATGAAAATGAAATCAATATCTCTTTGAACAGAATTATTGAGTATCTAAATTGTAACAACCTTACAGCAAACTTAGATAAAACAAAAGCTATGCAGTTTTTTATTCGAAAACCTAATACAGATGGTATTAATATCAAATACTCAAATAAAGTGATAGAAGAAGTAGGCCACACAAAGTTTCTGGGCTTAACAATTGATAAGCAGTTAACTTGGGAAGTACATACTGAAGATCTATGCAAAAAATTAAGCAAGTCTGCATATGCACTTTACGAACTATCTAAAATTGTTAACCAAGAAACCGTATTAACTGCGTTTCATGGCCTAGTTATGTCACAATTAAGATACGGAATACTCTTTTGGGGAAATTGTAGTGATAGGGAAACAGTCTTTAAGGCACAAAAACGTTGTATCCGTAGCATGTGTAATTTGAAATTAACAGATACTTGTAAGCCTTATTTTAGAAAATTAAATATATTGACCCTTCCATGTCTATATATTTTTGAAATATCTGTTTATGTAAAGATGAATTCAGAGCTATTTGTAAAAGTTTCGGAAAAGCATAGCTTAAATTTAAGACACAGAGACCGTTTTTGTCTTCGTACATCAAATACTACATTTATGCATAGCAGTGTCCTCTGTATGGCACCAAAAATATTTAATAATTTGCCAGATTGTATTAAACACTTAGAGTTAACGCAATTTAAAAAGAAATTGTATAATTTCCTAATTAACAAATGTTATTATAGCGTAAATGATTTTCTTTCAGACTAAAACAAACATATTTGTATGCTGTTTCTTCCAGCAGAATTTGGAGGATCTTAATAATGTATCTTGAAGACCATTTCATGTACCCCAAATTCACAAATAAAAATATTTGATTTGATTTGATTTGATTTGATTTGTAATCGAATTGACCAATAGTCCAATACAAAGACGCTGCTTTTACTATAAATACATTATACAATACACTACTGTGAAATATTGTATTTTTCATTGAAACTACTGTGAAAAATAATTCAAAGTAGGTAGTTCCAATGAAAAATAGTGGAAAAATAAAAATACAATACAACAAAAGCCGGCTCTACATTCTCTAGAAAACTAGAGAGCCGAAAAAGACGCAGTTATGCGCAAGAGTGAGCGCGGTGTATTTACATCTCATTCTAACGCATAACTGCGTCTCTTTCAGCTCTCTAGTTTTGTCGAGAATGTAGAGCCATCTAAAGGATTTAGAACGAACCCAGAGCCGTAAAATAACTAGAAAAAATAAAAACAAGAACAGCTGATCGAATGGAGAGGAGGCTATGCGTATTTCTAAAAACATAAAAATAATCTAAAATTTTAGTGCTTAATTGTTGTTTCAACCTATTACAATTAGTATAATTACTTTAATTATTGTTTGAAGATATTTAAAAATGCTGCGAAATAATTTAAAACTGTGCCTGGTCTCAGGAAGAAATGATGTAAGTATTGATAATTTTTCGCGGGTCATTTGTGTAAAACAAAACTCACACAGATTTATATCTGTTTCTAGTTTAATGAAAAAAGATTTAATCAGAGAGTATTCTTCAGGGCACGGTGTATGGTGCATAAAGCCGTAAATAGATGGAAGACTCTCTGGCACTCAGAGATTGTTTAGGGTTTAGAGTCAGGGTCTGACCCATAAAGCTGGCCAAGGTGCCTTCACAACCATAGCTCTTTAGAATCTTGATCAAACGGTTTGATTTTAACATAGTGCATGCTTTTGCATGTGTGTGTTTGTGTCTCATTTGCTTGGATAATAGTTACAGAGGTGTAAGCACACAAGTAAGTTGGATTCAATTCGGGAAAAGCTTCGTGAGGGCCCCGGCCTGGCGGAGTTTGTGTCGGAAGACCGCCCAAAAGACTGGGACGAGTATGAGGGGAAGCTGAAGCGGGAGAAGGGGGAGAAGGAACGACTGAGACTGCCGCCTTGGCTGAAGACAAAAATTCCCACAGGTCTGTAGTTTTATTTTAGTTTTTTTTTCTATTTTTCTCTATTATGTACAGGCAAAGGTATAAAGCCATAACAGCAGCAGCCAACCACAGCCACCTAGACAGTAGCCTCTTTAGAAATTTCTTCCATATCAGAGTTTGAAAAAATTTTAGTTTTATTTCTTGTCCATTAATATTATAAATTATTCGTCTTTAGTTAAGTATTGTATTCTTGTCCTTAATTTATTTTCAATCCATTTTTTATCTTTAGAGACGGATCATTGGAATGCAAGAGTGGTCCTTATATTCCAATGATATCAGAGTTAAAGTATAATAATTTTTGTATTCTCTGTGATGCCGGGTATTAAACCAAAACAGCTAACCACCCATTTTTTCTTATTTTTACTGTATATTTCTTTGTTAACAGCCCATTATTGCAATAATATTATTATTGCACCAAATTAACAAAACAATAAACATAAAAAAATAATTTCAAAAAGGATAAAACAAGGTATCTGCCATTTCTTCTTCATTCCAGTGGAAAAAAACTTTTATTTGATAGTCATATTAATCAGATAAGAAATATTTTTAACGTATGTATATTGAAAGAAAAGGGACAAAATAATAGTGATAAATTATAAACATCACTATAATAAATAAAATTAAAAAAAAGAAAACAAACATAATAATTCATAATTAAACATGTATTTTGTAGGGGCTCCAAAAGTTCCAATATATGTACTTAGGTAACACAAGGATAGTGTATGCATTTTCCAGGGGCAAAGTTCAGTGAGTTAAAGCAGCAGCTGCGCAGCCTGAACCTGAGCACGGTGTGTGAGGAGGCGCGCTGCCCCAACATCGGCGAGTGCTGGAGCGGCGGCCGCCAGGGCACCTCCACCGCCACCATCATGGTACCACTAGTGCAGTCACAACGGCTACACCACAACATACTCTAACTATGGGCTCTAATAGTTCTTCTATATAAAGCAGTCCTCCTAGCATAACCTATCTTGTGTGTCATACATTTAAATAATGTTGTCGTTCGTACACTGTTATCCCATTGGTTGATATCTCAATATGGCAGGTTTCTCATGGTATTTTTGATAGCTAGATGTACAGTCCAAAAATCCCACAAGTATTTGCAAAAATAAAACAAATAATGCGGTAAAGGTAAACAGTCGTATATTATTATTATTATTATTATTTTTTTTTTTTGAATTGACCTATGCTTGTCTTGTGTCGAAAAGGTACGACAAATCAAGCTTCACCGGAGTCGTATATTAACAAATTCACAATTTGATATATACATTGCAAAAAAACAT
This sequence comes from Teleiodes luculella, assembly GCA_948473455.1. Taxonomy (NCBI): domain Eukaryota; kingdom Metazoa; phylum Arthropoda; class Insecta; order Lepidoptera; family Gelechiidae; genus Teleiodes; species Teleiodes luculella. The sequence goes on along the minus strand of CAOKYR010000442.1, from coordinate 53,996 downwards.
CTCATCACCGAGTTGTACAAAAACTAACAGCGCCATCTAGTGGCGAAAAGTGGAACTAAATTCCGTTCATACAAACTAGTCTGAACATTCCGGCCGCCATGGACCGAGTCCAGTTAAAATGTAACCTATAACTACGTAAACAATATCTATTCCATCCAAATAAATAATAATCTAATCCAAAATTCTTAACCTAATTACTTTTAACAGGTAAATTAATAATCTTAGATACAGGCCTTTTAATGATATGTCCTTTATACTTGAGACTGACAACACGCGTAAGATTGTTCAGATAATTAAGGGATATATATATATTTTGGCCCATTGGTCAATGCTATGGGGGCAGATCACCAGTTTGCGCCATTCGCAGACGTCCCCCTCATACGTACATACATCCCTTATCAGGATCATTCGTGTCGTCCGTCCGTTTGTCAGTACCAATGCCCCCCGAAATCACTGGATAGATTGAGTTGAAATTTGCTGCACGTAGGTAAATTCCCCTCGTGACATGACTCGCCTGATGAATTTTGATGGACTCTTAAAATTACTCGGTAAGAGATGCGGCTTCAAGTCCCGAGTGGTCCCGATTAAAGTAAAATAAAATCTCTCTCAGTCCAGTAGTTTCGGAGGAGATAGGCGCTGACAGGCGACAGATGGACACACACACGTGATCCTCTTACAAGGATGCGGTTGTTAGTGTGTGAGTGTGATTGTTTCCCCCCCCAGCTGATGGGCGACACGTGCACGCGTGGCTGCATGTTCTGCTCGGTGAAGACGGCGCGCCGCCCGCCCCCCCTCGACCCCCGCGAGCCCCTCCACACCGCGCGCGCCGTGCACCAATGGGGACTGGCCTACATCGTGCTCACTTCCGTCGACAGAGACGGTCACTACTAGTTTGTCACCATTCACCTATACTTCATACTATTCATACTATTATTATAAAAAGGGAAAGATTTGTATTTTTGTGAGTATGTTTGTAATGAATAAACTCCAAAACTTCTGCTACATTCACCTTGAGTAACAAAGGCTACCTTGTACCGCGGGAAAATGCCTCATTCTCACGGGAAAAACTGTTAACGCGGGCGGGCCGCGGTGGATTATCACGTTTTAGAAGACCCGTGGCATGTGTAGTATGTATACGTTATAATGTGTACAAAGCACGGAAGCTTCGTGATTCAGTGAAAGTGCTGAAATATGCAAAAATAAATTGAATTATTATTTATTCACATTCTACTAAGTAAATAAGAACTGCTCATATTTTTAAATATGCAGTACCTTTCTTAATTATAATATTAGTCATAACTATATCGCAGCCCCTCTAACATGCCCGGTCCACCTGTGACAGACATAATTTTGTCGTGCGTATGTGCTTATCCTATTGGAAAATACTCGTATTTCGATATGACGGGTTTTTTGACAGTTAAATGTGCGACAAACTTTTGTCATAGTACTGCATTTTACGGGGACAGATGAAGAGTGGTGCCTCCTAACACAGGCTTTTTAAACTTATATAAAATAAGGAATTGTTTAAAATGAAATAGACACATTTTTGTTTATTATTTATTATTGTATAAAACTATTAAAATTGATGTTTATATATTTTTTTACAGATTTACCAGATGGTGGCTCTTTACATTTTGCTGAGACAGTCAAAGAGATCAAAAAACTGTAAGCATTATTTTAATCAGTTTTTTTTTTAATTATTATTTGCACATGGATTTAAGAAGTGCACCTACTTGACATTGGATAGCCTCGGCTTTAAAAAGCTTGGCTTTCTTCAAGTATCACGTGTTATGTTCAATAAGACAAACAAACGGTGCTTGAAGTGAAATAAATGGGTGTGCACATAAAGTTGGTTCTAAACGGACAATGTTTTCCTGCAATATGAAGCTGCATTACAGAAGCCGGAAAGATTGGATTGCCAGCGCTGCCAGCGAGACCGTGCAACATTGCAGGTTTTCCCGGCCAAACGAATACGGTGCTAGCTTTTTGCCGCGGCACCGCCCGCGCTAACAGTTTTTCCCATAGGAATGAGGCATTTTCCCGCGGTAAAAGGTAGCCCATGTTATTCAGGGTGAATGAAGCTTTGTAAAGGTGAAAGAATTTTTAAAACCGGCGCAGTAGTTTTTGAGTTTATTCATTACAAACATACACAGAAAAATACAAATCTTTCCTCTTTATAATATTAGTATCATAGTATCAAATATGTTTGCCGAGCTATAAAATGTTATAGCAATATAACTCAGGAAACATTGTCAGTTTTGAACAAACAGTATTTATGTTGTGCCCTGTTGCAGCAACAAGGAGATCCTAGTGGAGTGCCTGGTGCCGGACTTCCGCGGCGCGCGGGCGGCCATCGGCGCGGTGGCGCGCGCAGGACTCGACGTGTTCGCGCACAACATCGAGACCGTCGAGAGACTCACGCCCTTCGTCAGGGACCCGCGCGCCGGGTGAGAACGTACTACACTCTCACTCATTGTTCAATTAGCGAACCGCCCCGGCTCCGCACGGGAAAATGGTTATTGTGGGTTATCCTTAAGTATATTATGCATGTATTATACATATAAACCTTCCTCTTGAATCACTCTATCTATTAAAAAAAACCACATTAAAATCCGTTGCGTAGTTTTAAAGATTTAAGCATACATAGGGACAGAAAAAGCGACGTTTTATACTATGTAGTGATTACTCGTATTTTGTGTCTCGTCGCACCATCTATCCAAAGCTTTCTGAACTACCGAAATAGATGGTGGTACCAAGGCTACATCCAAACTTATGTCAAATTGCGGAAGCACACTAGCGCCATCTAGGCTTAGTATATAAGCAGAAAATTGTCATTATCGATCCTTTTTCATTCCCGTCATTGCTCTGAATGCTACATCAATAAATCTCCTAAAGACGCTGCAGTAGTTTCCTTGTTCTCAAATAATATATCGCGACACTCATTTATTGTATAACGTCCTTGTTCATTATACCTTTTGTATAACACTTAAAAACGTTAGAAGATTAAACACTCGCATCAAATGAATCTACAAAGTAACTAATAACTGTTTTCAACCCGAAGCGAAAATAAATAAATGAGCTCGAAAATAGCCACCTAAATAATACTTTTCTTGCACACTAGTACACACACAGACTGAGTTTGTATCGTTCAAAATCAGCTGAATACATTGACAGTGAAAGTAATAAAGAATGTTTACTAGGTATCCAGGTAGCTTTTTCTGTAGAGTTGAATAAATCACACTTCACTTCTCATGTAGGTTTCGAGGTAAACCTACCCAACTTCGAAACCCACACGATAAGTGAAGTGTGATTTATTCAACTCTACAAACTGGTGTCAGAATCATTGAGCCGCCTGCTTCTGACATGGCTCATGTTACGACTACATTCGTAGATAGTAACCGGGCCCAACGGCTAAACGAGTTGAATAAATAGTACAATAATGGGCTCAATTCTGCGTGGCCGCTAAAATATCTTAATTTAAGTTGTTATGTCTCTTTCACGTTCTTAAGAACGAAAAGGGACAGGTGATTGCCAACCTACATTTAGACACGTCAAACATCGAATTTGCGCGTAATTTAGCAGGAATTTAAAAACAACCCGAATAAATTAAGCTGAATTTGACAGCTGCACTGCTTATTTTAAATATCATTCATTCAAAATTAAATTCATTCATCTCCCCATCCTTTTCGATTCCCATATGAATGAAAGAGACCAACAACTTAAATTTAGAGATTTTAGCGGCCACGGCAGAATTGAGCCCATTATCTTAACGCAATTGTTTGTATTTGCACCAGTTACCGGCAAACCCTGCAAGTGCTGGCGATGGCCAAGGAGGAGAATCCCGAGCTGGTGACTAAATCCTCCATCATGCTGGGGCTCGGCGAGACCGACGACCAGGTGCTGCAGACGCTCAAAGGTCAGTATTCATTATATTGTATTTAATTATAATTTGAGCTTGATCACAAAACTATATAGTCCGGTTCATTTTAGACCAAAAGTGCTCTAGAACTTGAGTTTCATCTGTCACTCCTGTAAATGGCAACGACTCCTACCGTTGGATTCGTCTTGATGTCCTGAACGTGAAACTGTCGGTCGTCAAGTGCTAAAGTGGTGGAGGGATGAGGGGGGGGTAATCAAAGATCGCTGGATTTTACGTTGTAATTTGAAAACTAGTGGACCGATTTCTTTATTATTAGTATTATTTGAACGGGTATAACATTATCTACAACACGTTCATATACATCGTATACGTCAATGCAGTGGTTACCGCGTAATAATACGAAACATAATAAAAAATAATTGCGTTTAAATAATATCACAGATTACGCTAAATCTATAAAGTTTTTTTGATAAAAATGTTGCTTACTTTAATTCTACAACAAATTACCTAATCAAAAAGGTAACAATAATTACTATAGGATTTATGGTGCCTGAGCTAGAGTTAATTAACTAAACGTAGTCGCAGGTCAATATACTACGAGTACGCAATAAAAAATTGTTTTCCGCGTTAATTGTTACAAATTAAACTGTACTAACATGTAATTGTATGTACTGAATTGTCTAAAATAAACATAATTATTTTTTATTTATTTTTTTTTTTTTTCGACCTAAATTTCTTTTATTTTTATATCATGGGTAGATATTACCAATATATTATCCCCTGGCATAGTTTTTATCCTGTCAGGAACCTTAGGCCAGGGGCTACAGGCAAATTAAAAACTACTATAGTGAAAACTAAAAAAATGTTTTCCGCGTTATTTCGACGTAAATTTCTTTTATTTTTTTATCATGGTTAGATATTACCAATATCTATCCCCTGACATAGTTTTTATTCTGTCAGGTACCTCGGGTCAGGTGCTACAGGCAAAGTCAAAACTACTATAGTGAAAAGCTAAAAGATTGTTTTTCGCGTTATTTCGACGTAAATTTATTTTATTTCTTTATCATAGGTAGGTGTTACAGATATCTATCTTCTGATGTAGGTTTTATCCCGTCAGGTACCTTGAGTCAGGTGCTACAGGCAAAGTTAAAACAACTATAGTGAAAACTAAAACATTGTTTTCCGTGTCATTTCGACGTAAATTTCATTTAATTTTTTATCATGGAAAGGGATTACTAAAATCTATCACCTGACATTAGTTTAATCTCGTCAGGTACCTTGGGTCAGATGCTACAGGGAAAGTCAAAAATACTATAGTGAAAACCTAAAAAAATGTTTCCCGGGTTATTTCGACGTAGATTTCTTTTATTTTTTTATTATGGGTAGGTATTACTAATATCTACCCCTGACAAAAGTTTTATCCTGTCACGTACCTTGGGTCAGATGCTACAGGCAAATTCAAAACTACTAATAGTGAAAAACAAAAAAAAATTATCCTCTTTATTTCGACGTAAAGTCTTTTTTCAAGGTATTATTTGAAAAATGTAAGCTTGAAATATATAATTAAAGTAATATGGTGATTACTTACCCATCTCTTCTCATTCATTTACTTATATTTGCGTACTCGTAGTATAGTGATCCTACGACTACGTTTCGTAAATTAGCTCTAGCTCAGGCACCATAAATCATATAGTAATTATTGTTACCTTTTTGATTAGGTAATTTGTTTTAGAATTAAAGTAGTAAACATTGTTTCCACGAAAACGTTATAGATTTAGCGTAATCTGTGATATTATTTATATACATTTTCTTTTTTCAATGTTTCGTATTATTGCGCGGTAACCGCTGAATTGGCGTATTCGATGTATAAGAACGTCTTTTAGGTAATATTATACACTTTCAAATAATACCAGTAACAAAGAAATCGGTCCACTAGTTTTCAAATTACAGCGTAAAAACAAAAGTACAAATTCGCCAACTTTGATTACCCCTCCCCTCCTCCCTCCACCACTTTAGAACTTGACGACCGACAGTTCCACGTACAGGACACCAAGACGAATCCAACGGTATGAGTCGTTGCCATTTACAGGAATGACAGATAGAATTTTTTCATTTAGTACTGGAGCGAACCGAACTAATACGTAAATCGGTTGAGAAATGCGATCTGTAGAGGAGAACAAATGGACAAAACACAAAGTGACAGAATGACATACGTAAGCATTTTTGCCGAAGCTGAAACGGAGATGCCTCGCTCGCGCTTCGCGCCAAATAGTTTTTTTTTCTTCAAAAAACAAGTACTCTTTCCTAAGCGGTGGTCTGTAAAGTCGGTTTATTGACGACGATAGTTGAACGTGACAACAATTGTGCCTCTTTGTCGCTCGTTCCGCGCTCTCGCTTGCACTTCAAGCCTTAAATGGAACGCCTCAGCCGCGCGGTAACGCCGCATTGCGTCATGTTTTTTCGTGCGTGCAGCCGGCTCCATCGAATTATAAGGCGTTGTCACGTCAAAAACTATTAAAAATTGCCTCGTCTGGAGGTGTCGTGCGAGGCAAGTAGAGCAATAAACCGGCGTTGTATATAGCGGGTATAAATATGGGTATATAGCGGCGTTCATTAGATGTCATATAAATGAGTGCTTGTAGTTATGTAGTTATTGTCTTGAATAGGCTATTTGACAATGCGAAAAATAAAGTGTTAATTACTGTAATCAGTATGTAATGTAAGTTTAAAAATGGATATTTACTATGGGAAGTTGAAAAGAATAATTAATTTATGTAAAAATCCGTAAATAAAAATGTATTTTTCTTGGCGTTTGTCACGTGACTCAAAACGCTCCTGTTTGGTCGGGTATAGGACATATTATTATGTCACTAGCCAGTAAACATCGTTTTCTACTTAAGCAACTTGTAGTAGTAGTACTGGCTAGTGACGTCACCGATGCCATTGCGACGCCATATTGTCAAAGTAGCGTTTTGGCGCGCTACTTAAATATTGAATTTTTATTTTGATATTTTTCAGGAAATATGTACCAGAATTAAAAAATACAACTATTACTGGGATCCACAAACTCTACTGAATAATAAAAAATATATTTTAAAAACCAGTCAAATAGCCTATTATTGTATTTTTACTCTTTATTGCGTTATCATATTTATAATGTGCATGTGTGTGTGCAGACCTGCGCGCGGCGGGCGTGGACTGCGTCACGCTGGGACAGTACATGCAGCCCACCAACAAACACCTCAAGGTAACACCACGCGTGTGTATGTGTGTGTATGTGTGTGTGCAGACCTGCGCGCGGCGGGCGTGGACTGCGTCACGCTGGGACAGTACATGCAGCCCACCAACAAACACCTCAAGGTAACACCACGCGTGTGTATGTGTGTGTATGTGTGTGTGCAGACCTGCGCGCGGCGGGCGTGGACTGCGTCACGCTGGGACAGTACATGCAGCCCACCAACAAACACCTCAAGGTAACACCACGCGTGTGTATGTGTGTGTATGTGTGTGTGCAGACCTGCGCGCGGCGGGCGTGGACTGCGTCACGCTGGGACAGTACATGCAGCCCACCAACAAACACCTCAAGGTAACACCACGCGTGTGTATGTGTGTGTATGTGTGTGTGCAGACCTGCGCGCGGCGGGCGTGGACTGCGTCACGCTGGGACAGTACATGCAGCCCACCAACAAACACCTCAAGGTAACACCACGCGTGTGTATGTGTGTGTATGTGTGTGTGCAGACCTGCGCGCGGCGGGCGTGGACTGCGTCACGCTGGGACAGTACATGCAGCCCACCAACAAACACCTCAAGGTAACACCACGCGTGTGTATGTGTGTGTATGTGTGTGTGCAGACCTGCGCGCGGCGGGCGTGGACTGCGTCACGCTGGGACAGTACATGCAGCCCACCAACAAACACCTCAAGGTAGCATTATTGGAACTTATGGTCATTCTAGCTTTTCGGATATACACTTTTTCAGCTATACATGGTTTTGTTTGAGATCCTAAAATAAACGACACAATATTATGCGTCTTTATCAAACAAAGTTGTACATAACATGATTTACGCCTAAAAGCAAGGAAAATCGCGCTTCGGTTTACGCTATTGACGTCATATTTGTTTCGATGACATAGACATAGACATAGACATAGAACCAATGACTACTAGAGCCGCAGTGGTAAAAATCTGAACAAAATTTGATTCACTTGGCTGAGTCTTGGTCAGTCATCTTGCAGAGTTGACTTTTAATACGTCAAGTTATTAAACGTTGAATGATTCTAGTTCAGGTAACTATCGGCCTATTGATCCAATTGGGTGCCGGCGTCTAATGAACGGCCTAGGCGTCTATTTAGCTGGCTAAATTAACCAGATGACTGTGACACAAATAAGAGCTTGCCTTATGTACGCTAAGTATTTTGTGTCTATAGTCGTTTCGTAGTGTGGGCAGGCCCCCCACGAGGTGGACCGACGATCTAGTGAGGGTCGCGGGAAAGGTCAAGCAGTACCGATCATTGTGGAGATCCTTGGGGGAGGCCTTTATCCAGCAGTGGACGTCTACAGGCTGAGATGATGATGATGAGTCGTTTTGGAGATATTTAATGTTTGAAAGGGATAGTATACTTAAGCAACGTTTATAATTAAGGAGGTAAATAATGAACAAATGAATTGCTGCAGGACCGATCATTGTGGAGATCCTCGGGGGAGGCCTTTGTCCAGCAGTGGACGTCTACAGGCTGAGATGATGATGATGTTGTGTTGTGTTCCGGCAGGTGTTCGAGTACGTGACCCCGGCCAAGTTCTCGGAGTGGGAGGCGCGCGGCGCGGAGCTGGGCTTCCTGTACACGGCCAGCGGGCCGCTCGTGCGCTCCTCCTACCGCGCCGGGGAGTACTTCATCGCCAGCCTGCTCAGAGCCAGGAGGGCCAACACCAACTAACTTGATACTGCCCAAATCACTAAGGAATCGCTATTGTTATAGATGATCATACATAAAGCCCGACCAGAGAAATAACAAACCTCGCCATATTGCGGAATTTCAGTGGAACTAATTTTATAAGGGAAGTTGTTGCCATAATCATAGTAATATACACATGGCGCCTCCAAAACAGGTTTTTTTATTTCTTTGATCAGACTTTACAAACATTAATAGACGCTCGTTTCCCTAACAGGGTGAGCATGTTTTAATAAGCTCTCAGGAAACCCAAACTAAAACCAAAATAGTGGTCCAGGTTCGCAAAAAAGAACGCAAATTTATATACCGTACAGGATGTCTTTTGGTGCACAGATACTTTAGGCCAAAACAATCATTTTGACCGGCATTTACCAAAAATATTTCCATAGGGAGGCAGATATGACGTCATCAATCGTGTGTGATATCAAATAAATGGGGTTCTTGAGCAAAATTTAACACATTACTTTTCGGTCAAATGTTTTATAACAATCCATGAAACATTTTCGAAACATACCAAGTTTGAGTTTCTCCAGATAGGAAACGGCTAAGTATTTTCTTGTAAAATATACGCCAAATGTTTCATATATATTTGACGTTAAAAAGATGAAACGAAAACTGTTGACCGAAAAGTAATGATGTGCTATATTTTTAGAATCGGCTCAAAAAGATCTTTCATTTAATAACACACACGATAACTCCCTGAAAAAAAAAACAAATCCCAAAACAAATTATGACGTCATATATGGGGGGGCCCATGGGAATATTTTTGGGAATTGCCGGTCAACATGTTTGTTGGGACCTATAGTAGCTGTGTACCAAAGGCTATCCTGTAGGTATATAGATTTGCAGTTTTTCGTCGATTTTTGCGTCGGACCGCGGCCACATGAGTTAAGATTCAGTACAATCTAAAATAAGATACACAAATATTTGTGCTTCGTAGTGCCTCTTATAGGTCATATACAATACAAACAAGGTTACGCTCCTTAACCCTAGATCTTTAGCCAGATCTTTATATGATGGTAAGGTGTACTTTGTGGCGAACTTATTTAAAAGTAGCTTATTTGGATTCGTTTATTTAAAAATGCAAACATAGCATTTAAAAATGTAGATAACCTTGAGAGATATTTTTATCGAAAATTATTATAATTAATAAAATATGTACTGAAAGACGGTTATAGCTAAATTATTATTATTGGGTTGGTAGGCGATTCGGTCACTGAGTTTGGGCCGATTCGACCGAAACAGGAATTTTATCATTTTTAATATTTTTGAGTAGGTGTTTCGGTCAGAAGGTGTTTTTAATGAAAAGTAACGTTAGCAACAAAATATAAAAACTTTTTTTTTTCTTTTTATCTATTTTTTTTCTTATACACAAACGTATATAAAAAAAAATAAAAAAAATTCTACCGTTAGTACTACTTATACCATCCTTGACATGATTTTATTAATTGTTTTTTTTTTCTTTTTTTTCATAAGGTACGATAATACGATTGTAAGAAAACATTTTTCTTTTTTGTAAAATTTTTTACATGGTTACTTCCAATACAATAAAAAAAGATTTTTTTTTTCTTTTATATGTATATAATATCGCTATATATATAAAAAGAAAAAAAGATTTTTTTTATTTTGTTCTATCATGTAAATATGAAAAAAAATAAAAACAAGTAATAGAAAGTATAAATACCTATACCTACTTTTTTTTCTGGATACTTTAATTATGTTATGTCTTTATTAGTCATTTCAGTTAATTATATTTGCAAACAATTAGCGTTTTAGCCGCCAGATTTACTTTCAGTTGATTTTTGTCAATATTTATTAACCTCACCTAAGATTTCTGTTGCTGACTATACAAAATTTGCTAAAAAAAACCAACTGACCGAAACACCTACTCAAAAATATTAAAAATAATAAAATTCCTGTTTCGGTCGAATCGGCCCAAACTCAGTGACCGAATCGCCTACCAACTCAAAATTAGGGGGGTTGGTTATTGTTAACAATCTCTTGGAAACTAGACTAAAAATTAATAAATTCACCAGTACGAGTAGTTCTTTAATTAAGTTACGCATAACTATTACTTTATTCCGACTATTTCGAGTCGTAGATTTAGAGACAAAAATCAGACGATGAGTAGGTAATCTGAATTGTTATGTTTTTCTTAGAAATCAACTTTATGTTTAAACGGGACAGTTAACAAAATATAAATCTGTATATATATAGATGTAAATATTTAGGTATCAAATCTCGAATCTCTTCAATCAAAAACATACTCTTTGTTACAATTTTTTCATGTAAATACCAAATAATAGATGGTAACAATTTTTATGGGGCAGCAAAGATCATTTTTAATTATTTGGTTTGGATCTTAGACAGCTAAGACAGTTAGACAGCAGCAGCAGCAGTTAGTTAGTTAGTTGGACAGCTTACAAGTGACGGCATAATGCTGAATCTTATTATTTTATGCTCTTATATCGTTCTACATAAATCATCTGGTGGTTCAAATGACCCATATTTATTTTTAACACGGGCCTGTAGTCTATTATAGAATATACGTGCTTTTGAAATCAAATCAATTTTGTCTGTTGCAAACATGAGCTAGATTATTTTTTCCGTAGGTATCTATGGTTGCGAGTTTCTACTTTCGATTGGTATTCGAACCTGCATGTTAGCTGGCCGAGCCAACGAGTGCCACATTGTACGATTCATGTTAAGTGCCAGGGAGAAGCATGTTCGAATTTTGTATATAACATTGTCTAGGAATGGGTCAAACAAACTAGTCTGAACATAGTTTTGTTTTTAACTTATCTATTAATGTTGTTATTGCTTTATGTAAGTTAATGTAAATACTCGACTCGTAGACGCAAATAAAAATATTTTTCCATTGTTCTTTCTTTTTTATTTAATGAACAAACAAAAAAACACTGCCCAGAGCAGCTCTCAAATGCAAAGTCGGCCGATAAGTGATAACCTTTCGTTTATTAATTGCGCGCAGCAGTCACAAATTTGACGGGCTCGTAGCCTAGTTGGTAGTACGTCTGCCTGCGAAGCACAGGGTCGCGGGGGTTCGAATGTTTGGCGCATCGTGTGCCAACAGCTGAAACCAAAACTTGTTTTTATTTCACCTGTTGGATATTAGAAAATTGCGACTAGGTTAGAAAATGTTCAAATTAGTGATGTTAATAATAACTGTGGCACATTGCATACCATTAGAAAGGGGACAGTCCAGAAATGTTAAAAAAAAAAGAGAAGAATATGATCACACATATTGTTTTTTTTTAAATTGAAATCGAAAGTTAACGTTCAAGTTTATTTTTCCTTCAAAAAATCTTTGCGGGGCTGCAAAAAAACCTAGATGTTGCTGGCGAGTAATTTTTGGGTTTCGATCGAACCATACACTATTACAAATTAAACGCAAAAAAATGTACCTAAAATTTTTTTAAGTACTTAAGTATTAAAATTTAAAAACTAAACCAAAACAGTTTAAAATCAACTTATGTTAATCCGTGTAATATGAGTGTGGATGAAGCGAAAGAAGTATGTTTGGATCGTAGCAAGTGGAAGGAAGTGGTCTCTCCCTCCGGGAAAGAGGCGTGAGTTTATGTATGTATGTAAATCCGTTGGTCTTAGATTTTTTATGGGGGCTGAAGAGGTCTATAGGTAAATATCTATTCTCAGTATTATATTTTACTAGACCTAACCCAGTGTAGTATCGGAGATAAGGGGAAGGGAATGGTAAATTTTCACCTGTTTACTTAAATATCTTCAAAACTATTTATTAAATGTTATAGGTCGTCTTTAGGTCACGGATTTATATACTTGTATAAAATTTTAACTCAATCAGTCCAGTTATTTCGGCTGGTGATGAAGAACTTTGTATGTACGGAACCTTTTCCGCGGGAGATAACTCGCACTTGACCGGTTATTTTTGAGCACGGAACACCTAAGTACATTCTACAACAATTAGCACGCTGCTGTGGAGTGGGTCTCGAATAGTTTTGATTTCGTAGCAGGTACTAGTCGTAGCTATGATGGCTACGCCGTAGCACAGAAATGAGAAACAAGCTTCCACGATCGCTTTAGATTTTGTGGCAGCATTTGACATTTGTTGATAAACAAACATGGAGTGTAGGTGGTATCCATCTTATTTATCAGATAATATTGTAAATAGAAAGGTATTACTGTTCACTACTAGTGAAGTATTATCTGTAACGTGACTACATAAAATGGAGGACGCTGTAAAAAGTCGTCTGGCAACTATTCAGTTAGGTGGCAATTTTATATCGATCAATGATCGAAACATATAGTATTTTCTATTAATTAGTCAGTATTAAATTTCTATTATATTATTTTATTTATTTATTTGTATAACAAACAAGCAGTCATTACAAAATACAAAATTTATTATATATTAACAAATAGACCTATAGCACCCTACCTATAGTCTACTTTAATATCATATAAACTCTTAAAATTAATTTACAACTGCAGGTCACCAGAGGTAACACACAAACAAGCAACAATAACAAGAACAAACAAGTAAAAATTAATTTGACTCACGCCGCATCACACAAGGTTATGTGCTTGTAAATTTATGAATTCAATTACAAAATAATATACTATTTACATCCCTTATTTAACGTTTGAAAAGACAATTCATGTTTGAATATTTCCTTGGTGCAGGTAGCGAGCTGCTCCGCTCGCGAGGACTCTCCTGAAATCTATTTTAAATTTAATACGCTTTTATTTTTGCGAATTCCGCGAGCGCCTCCGGGGAGAGAAAGCTAATTTCAATTTCATTTAGTTCTGGCGCGATTCCATGCACCGGCCAAAGACTACCTATGTCACAGATGCAACACAATATTACCTACTTCATTCATAGTTAGAATAGTATTTAAGTTCTAACTAAAAAAATAAGATGGAAATAGAAAGCATACTGCACAATTATAATCAAAATCAACCATTTTTCTTTAATTAAAATTTTACGAAGTAGTACATCTGTCTGGTCGAGGTTACTTTTTTTTTTAACCAACCAACCTATAGGAATATATCCAAAGAATATATCCGAGCGAAGTAGTAAGCATGTAGTAAGTAAATTTAATGATTTACCTCAGACCTTTGACGAATAGGTATAGGTATGACTTTAATTTGTAGCAGTATCTGAATGCAATATCCAAACAGGTATGGAAGTTTGTCTAATTTCTTAAGTTCCACAAGTCCCTGGTCTGTGGCAGGTGAGTGCAGTTGCAACTCTCTGCGGGCTGGGCAGGCCTTGGCGCGGCAGATTGCGCCCGTCTGAGCCCCGGTACTGGTACGCAATCCCCTCGGAGATCCTGCATTTTTATCGCCGCTGCTCCTTAATGCCTGGGACACACGAGGCTAGTCTGGCGTAAACTGTATAATCATGTCATCATGAGATCGCAGTTTTTATTGAGCACATGGGTGAACGGTGCTCCCCATTTCACCTTTTGGACACCGCTTTTGGACACCTCATACTTCACTCATAAGAAGTTAACCACACGACTGTAATATACAGTAGGCAACACATGGGGCTGGACATATTGACTTTGAGAGCGCCCGTATCCCGTAGGGGTAGGGTTGAATTTCGTAGTGCAAGTGTCCAACCGCATGTGATGGCTACTGTACATTATATCTCTGTTAGGATTAATATTTCATATTATACTTTTTAAAACTTTCACGGCTGTTAACGGTAAATATCCCGTTTCAAATCTTAATAGTTAATATTTAATTTTTTCAAATGATTGTTGAAAATAAATAAATACTTATTCAATCAGCAATCCCATTTGTAGCGAGCGAACTAACATTATTTCGATGTCTATCTTTTATGTCTGTGACCCCCTTTATACTGTAAAATTGTCCCGTTCCCAATCGTCCAGGGATTTGTTGGGATCTAGTATTATTCACTACTTTGCCTAGTGCTTTACTTGATAGTTTATCGATTTCCTACTGTTTCGGAATTCTATTGAAGCACTCAGCTCTCAGAATATTAAAACTTCATTTCACTGTTATTAGCTATGGGCTAGCGAGGGTTGCAGAATTTCTAACAAAATATTAAATTTCTTAGCGAGATCTTTCAAAAATACTGCAGCAAGCGCCTTTACACTTCCCGGCGTCCAGGGCCTGGTTTCTATTACATTGCTAACTTAATTTAGCAGTTAATGTATGAGCTTACAACGACGGTAATTTAGCATATCATAAGCAATGACCTGTATTTAGGGACCTAAGGTCGTATTCGACTTTGCAGACTCAGTGCCTAATTTTGGGCCGCTGTAATAAGAAAATGTGTAAAACAAACGAATTTGAAGACGCAAAATACAAGTTATAGCAAGTTCCAAATGGCTGCCCAAGTTGTAATGTAATTTATGTCCGAGCGTCGTCGTGGCTGTCACTGCGCGAACCTCGTTACAGCCTGATTAGAGGCGCAGGCACAACGCGATAACCGGCCGTAGGCGCAGCGAATACAACTTCTGATTACTTCGTTACTCCACAAAAGTTTTTACCGAACAACCACCGACTATGAACATTCAGGACACTGTACTGAGGCGATCAGTAACGTTGCTATAATAGTCTAAAATACAATCATATACATCATCATTATTCAGCCTGAATTCGTCCACTACTGTTGGACAAAGGCCTCTTCTGTCGTGCGCTGCCTGCATCCAACTGCTTCCCTCGTCCCATGGTCCAAGAAAACAAGGTCTTGCAAATAGACCACGTGACTGACACGACGTAGGCTTGTGTCAGTCACGTGGTCTATTTGCAAGACCTTGTTTTCTTGGACCATGCCTCCTCCCTAACCAGATTGTAAGTCTACCTTATGGTCAATGTGGTGCGAGTAATGTGCCCCGCCCACGGCCACTTAAGTTTAGGCTATAATATAGCTACGGGACGGGCTTAGTTTGAAAGAGTAGACTATGCTGTTTGGTCTGTGTGCAGAATGGGGGATGTCACCAGAATAAGCGATATTAGAAATAATGCCCTCTACCGCTAAAAATCGGGAATTTACTTTATATTGCGAGCGCAGAAGCACCGTTGTAAATTACAAGAGGAAAACTTTTATTTGGTTTTCTGTAGATAGATACAATTTACCTACTTACAAGTAATACCGAGAGTATTTCTGTATTTTGACTGTTTTATTTTCGCAATAAAATAAAATAAATATTGTAATTAACAATTGAAAGCAGGGTATTTAAGTATCGAGCCCTTTTAGCCTTCAAAAGTATTATAGTAAAAATTTTATGGTTAGAATTTTGCAGGGAAGATGAAAACGTGGTGGTTCCCATAGAATCCCTCCACTATGCGATGAATTTTAAATACTTACACCGGCCTCTACCGCTACGAACAGTTTCCGCGCTGCAGATGCATATTTTAGATGCATTTCAATTGTGACACTTTTCAATCCACGATGCATTAGTTAGTTATATCGTATAGTACACTTTGCATCAGACAGAAGTAAATAAGTGGATAGCGTTGTCGAATTGAATTAGCTATATTAAGATTAGCTTATGTTCGCGCTAGAACACAGGGAATCCTAGTTTAGGCTTCAGCTTTTGCAAATAAGTATTATAATTTCTTGTAACTAGACGTATGACTATTGTATACCTACCCGATTTTTTTTATTTGTAAAGGAAGTAAACATATTACTTACTTACTTACTTACATATTACTTAGTAGGTATGTCACAGAAACAATAATATGACTACTAGATGTCTAAGCTGTTTCTAACTTACTGTATGGCCCAGTCGCTATTTTTATTATTTCAGGTATTACCAATAGGTACACGTCAAATAAAAAAATGTATACAGCCGCCTTCTTACATCAGTACCCCTACCATGAGTTGCTAACGTAACTTACGCGCTCGATATCGACTACGTAAACGTGCATTTAGTATGGAATTAAAACTACGCCATCTATTGACAGTTATCTGAAGTAAAATTTCTCCATACTAAATGCACGTTTACGTAGTCGATATCGAGCGCGTAAGTTACGTTAGCAACTCATGGTAGGGGTACTGTTGTCGAAGCCCCCCCATCAGCCGCACGGATGCACAAAAAGCCTCCCGCGCACAAACACACCGCTGACCATACGTGCAGCAATGCCCCAGAGCAGAGAAGCCGGAGCCCCCGCTCTGCTCTCGGATGTGGCATGTGGTAAGTTTTTAAATTTTCATATTTTTCAACATAATATATATTTTTCAACATAATATAGGTCTCTACTAAACTAAATTCATCTCTAAGTTTGTGCTTTGACTTTTAGAAGATTTTTTCTTTTATAGTCTACAGTAAACTCAGATAGACAGGCCCAAAAACCAGTTACACGAATAGCGTCGTCACTAGCCTTCATCAAGTCCTCTCGCGTACAGGTGACAGGACTAGACTGCTTTTAGAAGATGAAGATGAAATAGAAAAAAAAATGGGAGGTTTTTTAGATTTCTAGACATATCATATACTGTTATACTTATCGCGGAAATGTATGTTTGCACATAATTCCAAACGACCGCAAAAAATAGGATAATTATTTGTTTGTTGCTTCCTTTAGTTTTGTATGAACATTATACAACATGCAAGCTAAGCCACAAGGCTGTAAACTTAAAACTAGTTTAAGATTCTGTCTGTCTCAGGCATCGTAAGTACATAGCAGATAGTGAATCAAACAAACACTCTGTTCACCCTGTTATTTACTTCAAAATCGGATAGTTTAAAATTTAATTTATAAAAAATATTTAGTATTGATATAGTTACATATTGTAGTAGGTTGAGTATTTAGGAAAAAAAACAAAATTGTCGAAAAGCTGTTGAATATCACTTATAATATACATACAAAATAAAAATAATCTCCTCGCCGCCGGTGGTGGTGTTAAAATCTCACAGATTTTTGCGGTGGGAGGACTGCACTGTGTTGGGGGCGAGACGAAGCTAAAAATGTCACATTGAATGTTTTAAACTGGATTGTTATGTTCTTGTCAGCTAAACAGATACCGCATCCGCGTATAGTTAGTTTAATATTCTATAAACGGCAGAGTAAAATTAGCGTGGGTTTGGTATTCTGTGCGCGCGTGTTGGTTTTTTCGCTCGAAGCGCCGCAGAGCGTGCCGCGCGGCCACACAATAAACACCCGCTGATACACTGGAAGCCACCGACATCACCGTTATCTTTAATTAACTATATTGTAAATAAGAGTTTTTTATTTTTTGATAACCAATAATGTTCCGGCCAGTTTTATCATGCTGAAGCAGTCGCCGAGGTCGCAATCGGTCAAGGAAGAAGAACATAACTCTCATCCTATTGGAGGAAATTTCAATAGGATCCTCCTATAGGATGGTTTTCTTACAGCTTTTTGACATTGAAATGTGAGATAATCTTTTGTTATAGTGCTTAATGGTAAGCACTGGGGCTGTAGTCCAGTATTTCGGCAATGATCTTAAATACGTGAAATTTCAAATTAATTGTGAACAGTTAAGAGAAAAAAAAATAAAACGCATTATGGTATTTTTTTATTTTAATTAGCAGACTATCATAATATAGGTACTTACAAAATGTATTTACGTAGTAAGGTTATATATATATTCGAATTGGAGAGCTAAAGAGCACTCCCACACCTATCGAGACGGAGGTAAATCGAAAATAGCTGTCGAAACTTCCCAAATATCCTCTCGCTGTAAACTAATCTCCACATACTTCCAATGGCAGTGCAGTCCGAAATGCATTAGTGGGCCCTCGTGGCCGCCAATATGCAAACTTGGCCGGTGTCCGGCCGGGCTCGAACCCGCGCTCGTCTCGAGTGCCGGTAATACCGCCGCCGCGCCGCCTAACGCCTGTTTGCTCAGGGTGGAGTGACCCCGGCTTGGATATGAGCTTGGAAGGAGGTAGCAAGTGTTAAGAGCTTTGGTGAAGCTTAAATTGTCGTACCATTTCAACACAAGCATAGGTGAATTAAAATAAACTTTAAGATCACTATTTATTATGGTACTGCAAAGATACAATCCGCCTTTACATTTTAAGAAAGGAATATTTTCTTACATAAAAACAATAAGGTTTTAAAACCTTAAAAATAATAGCTTAGTAAACAAAATTTTACAATAACTTTTCTTCTATAGAACAAAAAATATATTCCGGTTCAAAGCGGTTTTCCACAACTATAAAAAATGTGTGTGTTTTAGCCGGCCACTTACATCCGCAACACGGGTGCAACACCGCCGCCGGTTGGGGCCGCGCACACTCGTGCGCATCGATGCGTGAAATCGCATTCCCCATTGCGGTTGCCGCCATCTACTCAGAGCACTGACGGCGATTCTCACATGACTTCTTGCACCATGTTTGGATTCACAAAACCTACTAAACCGTACAGGTTTTGATCTAGACAATATTGACAAAACAATCCGCATTGTTTCATATTTATATTTTCATTCATTTCATTTCATTTCATTCATTTTTCATTTCATTTTTCATTTCATTTCATTTTCATTTGTTGTTAAAAATATCTTGAGCAATAATGGGGTTGATTGTATAATGCTGATGATGATGAATGTGACTCACAAATGTTGTTTAGTTTCAGCTAGTTTTTAGTTTATCAACAAATTCTAATTTTAGGTTTCTTTGACAAGTTTTGCGGCAAAACTTGAAATACGATTGCGTGGCAGAAAGTGACCGAGTAAATAAATAGTTTTATGTGATTTCATTGAAAATCCGATATCAATTTAAACTTAGACCTTCTCTACAAAGTGTGTGTTCTTCTAAATAGAACGGCCGAGGAACTCTACAAGTTTTATTAAATCTACTTAGTTATCGTTGTAGAAACCTTTGTAGAGGCCTTCATGTAAATATTCAAACAAAATATGTAAGTATGGTTGTCTGTCTGTTAACAGCTCATATACTTTCCCACCGAGCAGAGAAAGTAGGGTGACACGATATAGTTAGCAAAACTTTTTGTTTCCCTCGTTTACCGTGGTACGGTTGGGTTGTCCAGCCTGCCGGACTATTCAAAGTCTAATTTACCACCCAAATGTGGCGTCCATGTTTTAAATTCATCATTTAATGTCACAAATCCGTCTGAGTCACGGATTTGCATACGTACACCAAATTTAAACTCGCTCAGTCCAGTTGTTTCGGCTGATGATGAAGAACGTTCGTGTGTAAATATAAAATTAATATTGCATTATTTAGAATTATTTCATTTTGCCGTTTTTATATCACTTTTTTTTAAATAAAAATTCACAAATATATTTTATTGAGAATCGGCACAACTACTAGGCAGTCATGTCATAACTGGAAACAAATAACATTATAGGCAGAGAGTGTGACCGCCCCATGATTTACGTATCGAGGGGGCCCCCAGACGCTGGGGCCACACTGGGGCTTGGGCCAGGCAGGATGTACCTGACATGACGCACAGATGCAACCTATCATTTATCAGGATTGTCTGCTTGTTTCCTTTTCAAAATAAGATCGTAGGTTTAAAACATGAGCAATGGATGGTGTCATATAAATTATTTCAAGCATAAAGTAGCATTTGTTTAGTTCGAAAATCATTTAGAGAATTTAACTGGATACCTAGGTACGTTTTTTTTTCAGTAATTTTTGTAATATTCTGGGCAAGGTCTGTCCTCTTTTCTTCTACCATTTGCGATCTCGTGCTAGTGGCACCCATTCCGTTTCAAAGGTGTCGAAGTCTCCCTCTTCTTATTAGATCTGAAATTTGGTACCTACTGATATTTTTAGCTACATATACTTACAACCTCGATGTGTTTATGTTTAATAACTTTCTATAAATATAGGTGCTGATGGATATCGAAGTAAAATATTGGTTCTTATTATTATAACGCAGAACTAGAATACATTCTGTAAAGCCCATGCAAACTATGTCAAATTATTAAGTATATTAAAGTTTTTTTGTGTAAGTTGCTGCAAACTCAATGGCTCAGTCAATACTAAGCATTATATCCTTCCAGTTTTGCTAAGTGATTAGTAGCAAAAAATATCTTTGTCAGCTTTGAATTATGAAGAATTTGATTAGTTTGTTCAAGCTGCTTCCAGAAAATGGTTGTTGGTACCTAAAGGTGGTAACTTGGGTGTGGTTTAGCGCAGAATCTATTAGAGCGCTGAATGGAGCTATCATTTTTACCGAGCCTGCGTGAAATGAAACCGCCACCCTAGTCATACACATTACGAAAAAAATACTGCACTTTTGGAAGAAAGCAAGCCGCTTTGCACAGTGATAGTAGAGACCAAAATAAGTGATTTGACTCGAGGAAACGCTCGATTCATCCCTTTGGAACAGAGATGGCGCCACTTGTTCAAAAAATTGTTTAAAAAATTCTAAAACCTGAACGGATCGTTCGATTTTGATAATTAAGGTGTCAATAGAAAGGCAATGAATTATACTATTATAAAAAAAATAACTAAGCAGCTAAATATGATAATAAATACCAATAACATCTTCATTTTTGAAAAAGTATGACGGTATTTTCTCGTTTTTATGTAATTTTATAAAAAAAATATATGAAAGTTGTACATTTTTATTTATTTATTATATAACGCAATTCATTGAGCGGTTATTACAAAAAAAATTATATTAATATCTTTTATAGTTAGAGAGATATTTAATATTAAATATGCGCTGCTGTGACCCGGTCATTAGCCTAGCGGGCAAACGCGAACCCTGCATCGTTAGATTTTAATGATTAAGGTGTCAATCGAAACGAAATACATTATTTTATTATAAAAAAACAATTATTTTAAAAAAAATATGACAAATTCCAAAAAAGCCATCAATAAAAAAAAATGAATTGTATTTACTTATGTACCCAATCTTATGAAAAAAATGTATGAGTGTGGTATATTTTTATTCGTTTATTATTTTACACGATTAATTGTGAAATTATTAATAAAAAACAATATTAATATATTTTAAAGTTCCAAAGTTATTGGTCGGTGCGGTGCTACCGCTACACGTGCAATTCTCATTATTTTATTTATACTTCCGCCCCATCGCAGGTTTTCCTGAAAGTAAAATCGCTTTGAAATTATGATAATTAGCATTTATGAATCTGTATTTTACTTACGTTTTATTTTCGCATTGGCCTTTGCAGATTTTGCACTGTAACATGCAAGGTAGGCCAACGCGTCGGCAGCCACAACGCATTGTGTCACAGCCTGACTTGCATCCATAATGGTAAGGAAGCTTAAATTGTGACCAAATTGAAGGAACTTTCGACCACTGTGGAGTCCATTTGCCATCAACGTCCGTCCATCCCCAAAGAGATGGGCTTGGGATTATTTGATATAATACATTTCCCTATATATTATGTCCCGCTTGAAACGCTGCACAAATAGCATGTTGTTGAAGAGCAACTGAAGTAGGCAGAAGGCTTTTCAACGGCCTGTTTTTTGTCGAAAACAAATATAACCGGACCACATTCACAGAAATATGGTCTTTTTGAGCATCGTACAGCTTGCAAGTGAATCTGAAAGTTAGGTTTATCATTATGAGAACAAGTATCTGCGACAAAAGGCAAAAGAACCTGTTTTAAAACATGAATGTCACACCGTGAAGCTACCTATAATACATGTGTACGAGATACTTGTTCTCATAATGATAAACCTAACTTTCAGGTTCACTTGCAAGCTGTGCGATGCTCAAAAAGACCATATTTCTGTGAATGTGGTCCGGTTATATTTGTTTTCGACAAAAAACAGGCCGTTGAAAAGCCTTCTGCCTACTTCAGCTGCTCTTCAACAACATGCTATTTGTGCAGCGTTTCAAGCGGGACATAATATATAGGGAAATGTATTATATCAAATAATCCCAAGCCCATCTCTTTGGGGATGGACGGACGTTGATGGCAAATGGACTCCACAGTGGTCGAAAGTTCCTTCAATTTGGTCACAATTTAAGCTTCCTTAACATTATGGATGCAAGTCAGGCTGTGACACAATGCGTTGTGGCTGCCGACGCGTTGGCCTACCTTGCATGTTACTGTGCAAAATCTGCAAAGGCCAATGCGAAAATAAAACGTAAGTAAAATACAGATTCATAAATGCTAATTATCATAATTTCAAAGCGATTTTACTTTCAGGAAAACCTGCGATGGGGCGGAAGTATAAATAAAATAATGAGAATTGCACGTGTGGCGGTAGTGTGATGGTACGTAACGGGCTCTAAAGCTAAGCGTGGGAAGATGGTATAATAATACGTTCATAAAGGCTGGGACTTCCTTAGGGATGGACATTCGGCATCTATAAAAATTTAAAACTTGCTAAAGACTTTTGTCTGCTGATCGTAAACCAATTTTAAGATAATAGGAATAGTCTCATAAACAACTAAAACACCCCGGGAAGTCGGCATCGTTAGGGAAATTGCAGGAAAGAATCACAATGGTCAAAGAAGTTTATGTAGTTTATTGCAAACACATGTAGAGATAGCGAGAAACCCGAACCGAAACAAAGCTTTTACACCCGCCAGATGTCAGAAGATAATATTTGAGAAAGCATAGCAACCATTATATTCTTAAACAAATAAACTAAACCTAAAGAACTATTACTGAGATGTATTGTGTCTAAAATAATGGTAAGGCATAAACCTTATCCCAAAGCATGACTACGTTCATTGTTATAAATATCAATGAAAGCGAGTATTGTAAATAAGTATGTAAGGAGATAGGTGATTGAATCAGTAAAATACTGATTATCTTGCAAAGTTGTGTTATATATTATGCTACAGTGGAAGTGAATTACCTAAAATCAATATGAGATTCCGCAATAAAACAATAAGAGATTGAAGTTAATATGCCGACTTTGTAAGATTGTATGCAAAGGTCATGCCTAATTTAAATAAGTTGAGAAATGGATTACGCAAAGGAATGTATTTCTAGATTCCAGGCTACCTATAATGGAGTACTAGGGATAAAACAGAAAACCTGAAAGAAGTTTGGTCCTGGGAAACTTCAGTTGCTACCCAAAGGCGAAGGCGGGGGAGCAGTGCGCTGAACTGCGCGCGGGGAACTCACGTCTTCCCCGAGTGACGTCAGCAGCTACCTGCAAGGCATCTGCGGGGGTGCGCCGCACGCTGCAGGACCATCCCTCCAGTGCGTGGGCGCAACAAACCAATAGAAAAGCTTATAGATGAAATATTGTAAAAGGTAGGCGGTGCGACGGGCACCGTAGGCTTCGACTGGAGACATGGGAGAAGCAAGGGCAGTCAACGTTGGACCGCGAACGAGTTTAAGGGTTTCCTAAATTATTCGAGTGAACAAGTGGATTTTACTAAACAAGTTTAGTGATAAATTATAAAAAGGACTTTTTGGACTCTATTTAGTGAAGTGCCGAAATAAACGTGATCTGAGCCCTCTCCTCTGCGCTGGAGTTTAACAGATAAGTGTACAACAATTGTACAATCTATTCTTGGTCATCTACCGACTAATTTAACTACAGAACGAACCTTATTTAAATATTAAGAAACATAATCTTAAATTATTAGCAAAATACTTAGAACAGACACTTTACCGAGTTGAATAAAGTTCTAAAATCATAGAGATCCAAGAATAGATAATTATATCATAAGATACTTTCTTACCTAAATTGTACATACGTAATGCAAAGATATCCAAAAACTTTGATTATACTAACACTGTAAGTATTTGTACAGCATTATATTTAAATTAGGATTATGATAGGTAAGAAGGCTTAGGAGGTTTTTTCATTTCCCCGTTCAGTTTTTCCTCCTCTTAGATTTTGGGCCTAGTAACGGAACTGGGAGTCAAAGAATCTTCGGATTCTTTGATTTAAACGTAGACTAAATTCAAAGAACATTTTTGAGTACAATATAGAGATATTTAAATCGAACTACTTGTGTTTTAACTCATATATCCTTAAATCATAATATTGCCACTAATTCTAAATCAAACAACCCTTACACTTTAGATTCTTGCTCTATCAATTTGAATGTGATTATAATCCTGGAGATTACGATACTACATAAATATTCCAGTCTAGTAGTCTGAATTTGAGAAATTAGTAGAATTGGGTATCAAGTAGTAATGGTTATAGACTCTGTCAACATTCAAGCAAACAAGCTCCCTATATAAATAAAAGCGCTATAGCTGACCTCAAGAGTGGCCACTCATACAGTTACATAACACATAAAAAAATATACATATACAGAATGTTATATATATACGCGCTTATGTATAATATTCTGAACTCAAAAGAATAATAATAAGTAAAACTGATGCATCTAAACATATACATAATACAGAGGCAGCTACTGTTCTCAGGTCTGACCTAGAGATACAGAATATACAATAAAAGTTACGTAACATAAAATATAAGGGTGTCTTGAGTCTTATAAACGACAGAGGTAAACGTTAGCACTTCCTACTACGTCCTCCGCAACCGACTGGCATACAGGAAATCCCACGAATACTGGGCCTACCAGACGGTGAGTGACAAGGATTTGTCTACGCAGCAGTAAGTAAGTAAGTAAATCACTATAATTCCAACATCGAAGAGCTCCGCAGCCGACTGGCACACAGGAAATCCCACGAATACTGGGCCTACCAGACGGCGAGTGATATTGGAATTATTCTACGTGGAAATAACCATTGGGGGGTTTGTGTAGAGGTGTTGCTGTCTTTGGCATTCCCAACAACATCCTCCGCGACCGACTGGCATACAGGAAATCCCAAGGAGGCTGGGCCTACCAGACGGTGAGTGATATGGTAATGTCTTCGCGGTGATACTACAGGCTAGTAAAGTATAGTATATTTGTCTGAACTTATATTACATCTTTATTCAGTTATATGCAAGAGCAGATTAAATATCACAATAAATATTCAATCTTTATCTCATACAATTTACAAACTAATCCTAGACGATCACAACATTTTAAATTGAAACCAAGACGATCACAACATTTCTTAGTTAATTTATTAGACGATCACGAATGACTATCTTTAAAAACATAGATAGTCGCATAAGCCACAGAACGTAAGAGATAGGATATATGACCGGCTAGCGAGGGGGATCATCACACGTGATGCCGGTGTCCAGGATCTAGTAATCTGTGTCTGAAAATAAAAAAATATAAAACAGACACGACTAGAAAGAAGAACTTGGAAAAAAACACAACGTAGGAAAAGGATTATTATTTTATATTGTGTGACAAAAGAAAATAATACACACAATATTTTTAAAATAAGGAATTGTTTGATTTAGATTGATAAAAATAAAAATTCACAACGTAGGAAAGATTATTACTTTGAATCATAATTATATAAAAAGGATTGGTTTGATTCAGGTTATTAAAAGAAAGAAAAAAAACACAACGCAGAGGGTTGCAAATAAAATAAATATATGAAGTTTAATAAAAGTCTGGGAGAGGAGAAAAATCTTTAGAATCTTGTAGCCAGGGAGAGGAAGTTGTATTTTATATATAATTTGTAAACAATTTGGATATCTTTGCATTATTGTTATATTTTGTGCATGCTATTGTGATTTCAGGTATATTTTTTGACATATTATTAACTTCAATTTCGTGGGTGTAATTGCTAGTATCGGTAATAAAAAAGGAAAAATCAGTTCTATAAAATGACAGGCCGCGGACGTAAACGGAAAGCTCCGGAAACGTTGCCACAGTCGAATAAAAAATCTAAAGCACAAGGAAGACGAGAATCTCCGGTTGAACCGTCGACCAGTTCTAGTAATCTATCAGATCGAATCGAATTATTATTAGATCAATTCGAAAATGTTGTAAAACGCGTTGAAAGTTTAGAATCTCAGACGCATTCAAATAGCTCAGCAGTATCTACTACTGATACGCTACGATCACACGACCGCGATGCCACTTCAAACGATCAAATAAATAACGTTTATATAGTACAACCGGCGGTAGAGAAACCAGTATTTAGTGGAAAAGGGGATCCAAATCCCATGCGATTTTTAAAACGTTTGCATAGATATATCAATTCTATAAACGCGCAAAATAGGGCACTAGATATTGCATTAGAATGTTTATCAGGGTCAGCACTTCGTGTTTTAGAATTATATAGCAGTAATTGGCAAACACTAAACGACTTTGAAAGGGATTTTCGTCAGACATTTTGGTCTGAGCGACATCAAGAGGCAGCCCGATACAAATTAATGAATGCTACCTTTGATACAAACGGCAAGGTCACCATGAGCGAACATCTAGCTGAACAGGTAGATACCGTTAGTTCGCTCACCATCCCCTTCACAGAAAGAGACTTAGTGAATTGTGTAATGCGGCACTTTCCAAAGGACGTGCAACAATTATGGTTCACGAGGGAAGGCGATACAACAATAATTACTGCCTCCGAATTTCTCCGTAATTTGGAA
This sequence comes from Teleiodes luculella, assembly GCA_948473455.1. Classification (NCBI taxonomy): domain Eukaryota; kingdom Metazoa; phylum Arthropoda; class Insecta; order Lepidoptera; family Gelechiidae; genus Teleiodes; species Teleiodes luculella. The sequence continues at coordinate 26,801 of CAOKYR010000442.1, read as the reverse complement.
CAAAATGTAGTAAGTCGCGACAATCGCGTTTCGCGAGTACAAGGTAGTCACGAGAAATTTCAAGATTTTAACGGATATAGTAGGCGCGGAAATGTTAATATGCGCGGAAACGCGAGACCAATGACAGCTATGATAGAAAGCCGTGGAACATATAACTCTCGTGGTACAATTAGGGGCCGAGGCAGAGGACACGGAATGACAGCTTCTCGAGGCGTTACAGCCAGAGGTCGATACTCTGCAATCCAGTGGCAACCTGCTACTATTGAAGAGAGTGAAAACGACGTGTGTAATAGTTTAAATAAACCAGGTATAAGTCAGGGAAACGGGTCACAGTCGAACAAATGAGTCCCGTTTGTGAGACTGCTCCTATTAACAGCAGGGACCAATGTAAAAATAAAGAACAAAGCGAAAGATCGGTAAACGGTATAAATGCTCTAAATAAAGCATATAAAATTTCACGGAATTCGGATTGTGTGGAAAAATGTTTAGATAGACTAATAACTTGTCTTAAGAGACCAAAAAATTGTACTTTTACACTGGAGGATAAAGAAATAGCCAAGATTGTGGCCGAGCTTTTAGAAACTAAAGGTAGGGACGTAGAAGTTGATCAACAAACTGGCAACGTTATGGTAGAAGAGGTGCCCAATCATATAAAAAAGTCGCAGGTTCAAAATCCAGAAATAAACCTATTTAAAACTGCTAGTTCTAATACATTAAGGGAACAATTGAAATCTATAGGAGAGCTGCAGAAAGGTGACAAGAAGTTGAATAAAATTATCGAAAGGCTTAAGTTCAGTGAAACAACAGAAGTAGATAAAGAAATATCAAATTATACATTGCGAGATAATATTTTATATTTCAGAAAATCAAAAATAGGTAAACATGTTTTAGTGATCCCTTATATTATGCAAAAGAATTTAATAACCAGCATTCATGAAGAAATTGGTCATCTTGGTAGGACGAAGGTATTAGCGATAATTATAAAACGATATTATTTTGATAACATGACAGGAATAGTTACAAAGATTCTAAAAGAATGTACAGTTTGTCAAAGGTCAAAACGTTCGGAATCGGAACTGAGTCGGCGAAAAGTTGTAAACGACATAGGTGAAATAATATTTATTGATTTATATGGACCATTACCAAAAGGAAAATTTGGTAACAAATACTTACTTGTGATGCAGGATGTTTTCAGTAAATTTATCAAGCTTTATCCAATAAAGAAAGCTACTGGTCATATTATCACAACGTGTGTTGAAGAATTCAATAAATTAATTAAAGTAAAACGTATAGTAATTGACTGTGGAGCACAATTTATAGCTAGAGATTGGGCAGATGGATTATCACGTTTGGGAATAAACTTATCACATACGTCATGTGGGAATTCACGTTCCGAAACTACCAAGCGAATAAACAAGGAACTAAGACGCATATTTAGAAAATATTGTGACAAGTTTCATAGGTCTTGGGTCCCATTGATTTCACTGATAGAAGATTGCTATAACAAAATTGTAGATAATCCGACTGAGGTGTGACCATTATTAGTAAAATATTATAAGAAGTACAGAAGGATAATTTTATTGTGACAGAATAATACAGTAAAATAAGCAGAGTTTAAAACCTTAGTAGTTATTCTAAATATGTAGGAGGAAATTTAATTAAAAAGGGAGGAAGGTTTAAATAAATCATAGGTCATTGTAGAAAAGACAATGCCGTAATGTTTCACTACATAAGTAGAGTTTGGGAGAGGTGTAAACAATCATAATTATATTAAACATAAGGCTCACTTTGTGATAAAGAAGGTTTTGCAAGTTAGGTGGTTTAATAAATTTATGTAAAATGAAAGCATAAGGTTAATAAAGTAAGAACATTAGGCGGACTTGTCGCTTTAGCAATTATGTCTAAATTATTTCATCGTGAGAGAAATTAAACAAGGAATATTCATATGAGGAAATTTAAATAAGAAGGAAACTTTCAAAATGAGAAATCGGGAGTCAGAATTCGATACGAAGAAAGAATGTCAATGCTGCACTTAAACAAATCAGTTATAATTATATTTTGAATAATTTAAGGTAGGTACCATTGTAGCCAGTAAAAAGGTAATAAAACCGAACTTATTTAATTATTTCTAATAAATAATAAAGGTATTTGATATAATATCAAATTGTAAAGGTCACTCTAGTAAATTACAAAATACGGTTCTTAGTAGAGAGTATTGCTGTTAAATAATAATAAATAATATAAATGAACGTTATTTATGGCAAGAGTTGAGTTTGAATAGAAAGTTAACAATGAAAAATATCAAAAGTACCACAATAATTATTGTTAAATCAATATGCTGTGATGTAATCTGCAAATAAGTCGAAGGGTAATGTTATTAACCAAGATCGACAGATATTAAAATTTGACGACGTAAAACTGAGGCTATAGTAATAAAATTATTAAATATGTGTGTTAGACACGTGATAAAGCTTCACTAGATTATTCTAGTTGAGGACAAATAAATAGACACTGCGAAAATAGTTTATCTAAATTTAAAACCAAATGCATATAAGTGCATTATTATTTACTATAAGCCATAAAATGTGATGTCAAGCCAAATGGAAAGGAATCATCTTTCAAATTACAGTTTATACTCGTAGGTAAATAATGAAATGGAGAATGAAAGAAAATTATAAGATTAAATAGATATTTTTTTTATCAGAAGTAAGGGTTCATTAACAGAGATAGGCTAAACAGTTAGGTAGATGGAGAAGTTTAATTCAGGGAAATTAGGTCAAATTTTTTCTTTAGTTTCGGTTTTTATTTACACGACACAAATAGGTCAGTATCAGGATAGATTCGCTACGCGGTAGGCTAGGTAATTAGGATCGGTAGACTAGGTCATTAGGTAGGATAGTTAAGTAGGAAAGTTTAGGTTTAGGTCAGGCGTTAGCGTTCGGCAGATTAGAGAGCAGGCAGGGTTTGCGTTAGAACCATCGGTTTGATGTCTGATGTAGAAAGTTAAAGTCTCTTAACTGTCTACAGGGAGAGGGAAAGGCGTGTGGTGATCCCCCTCGCTAGCCGGTCATATATCCTATCTCTTACGTTCTGTGGCTTATGCGACTATCTATGTTTTTAAAGATAGTCATTCGTGATCGTCTAATAAATTAACTAAGAAATGTTGTGATCGTCTTGGTTTCAATTTAAAATGTTGTGATCGTCTAGGATTAGTTTGTAAATTGTATGAGATAAAGATTGAATATTTATTGTGATATTTAATCTGCTCTTGCATATAACTGAATAAAGATGTAATATAAGTTCAGACAAATATACTATACTTTACTAGCCTGTAGTATCACCGCGAAGACATTACCATATCACTCACCGTCTGGTAGGCCCAGCCTCCTTGGGATTTCCTGTATGCCAGTCGGTCGCGGAGGATGTTGTTGGGAATGCCAAAGACAGCAACACCTCTACACAAACCCCCCAATGGTTATTTCCACGTAGAATAATTCCAATATCACTCGCCGTCTGGTAGGCCCAGTATTCGTGGGATTTCCTGTGTGCCAGTCGGCTGCGGAGCTCTTCGATGTTGGAATTATAGTGATTTACTTACTTACTTACTGCTGCGTAGACAAATCCTTGTCACTCACCGTCTGGTAGGCCCAGTATTCGTGGGATTTCCTGTATGCCAGTCGGTTGCGGAGGACGTAGTAGGAAGTGCTAACGTTTACCTCTGTCGTTTATAAGACTCAAGACACCCTTATATTTTATGTTACGTAACTTTTATTGTATATTCTGTATCTCTAGGTCAGACCTGAGAACAGTAGCTGCCTCTGTATTATGTATATGTTTAGATGCATCAGTTTTACTTATTATTATTCTTTTGAGTTCAGAATATTATACATAAGCGCGTATATATATAACATTCTGTATATGTATATTTTTTTATGTGTTATGTAACTGTATGAGTGGCCACTCTTGAGGTCAGCTATAGCGCTTTTATTTATATAGGGAGCTTGTTTGCTTGAATGTTGACAGAGTCTATAACCATTACTACTTGATACCCAATTCTACTAATTTCTCAAATTCAGACTACTAGACTGGAATATTTATGTAGTATCGTAATCTCCAGGATTATAATCACATTCAAATTGATAGAGCAAGAATCTAAAGTGTAAGGGTTGTTTGATTTAGAATTAGTGGCAATATTATGATTTAAGGATATATGAGTTAAAACACAAGTAGTTCGATTTAAATATCTCTATATTGTACTCAAAAATGTTCTTTGAATTTAGTCTACGTTTAAATCAAAGAATCCGAAGATTCTTTGACTCCCAGTTCCGTTACTAGGCCCAAAATCTAAGAGGAGGAAAAACTGAACGGGGAAATGAAAAAACCTCCTAAGCCTTCTTACCTATCATAATCCTAATTTAAATATAATGCTGTACAAATACTTACAGTGTTAGTATAATCAAAGTTTTTGGATATCTTTGCATTACGTATGTACAATTTAGGTAAGAAAGTATCTTATGATATAATTATCTATTCTTGGATCTCTATGATTTTAGAACTTTATTCAACTCGGTAAAGTGTCTGTTCTAAGTATTTTGCTAATAATTTAAGATTATGTTTCTTAATATTTAAATAAGGTTCGTTCTGTAGTTAAATTAGTCGGTAGATGACCAAGAATAGATTGTACAATTGTTGTACACTTATCTGTTAAACTCCAGCGCAGAGGAGAGGGCTCAGATCACGTTTATTTCGGCACTTCACTAAATAGAGTCCAAAAAGTCCTTTTTATAATTTATCACTAAACTTGTTTAGTAAAATCCACTTGTTCACTCGAATAATTTAGGAAACCCTTAAACTCGTTCGCGGTCCAACGTTGACTGCCCTTGCTTCTCCCATGTCTCCAGTCGAAGCCTACGGTGCCCGTCGCACCGCCTACCTTTTACAATATTTCATCTATAAGCTTTTCTATTGGTTTGTTGCGCCCACGCACTGGAGGGATGGTCCTGCAGCGTGCGGCGCACCCCCGCAGATGCCTTGCAGGTAGCTGCTGACGTCACTCGGGGAAGACGTGAGTTCCCCGCGCGCAGTTCAGCGCACTGCTCCCCCGCCTTCGCCTTTGGGTAGCAACTGAAGTTTCCCAGGACCAAACTTCTTTCAGGTTTTCTGTTTTATCCCTAGTACTCCATTATAGGTAGCCTGGAATCTAGAAATACATTCCTTTGCGTAATCCATTTCTCAACTTATTTAAATTAGGCATGACCTTTGCATACAATCTTACAAAGTCGGCATATTAACTTCAATCTCTTATTGTTTTATTGCGGAATCTCATATTGATTTTAGGTAATTCACTTCCACTGTAGCATAATATATAACACAACTTTGCAAGATAATCAGTATTTTACTGATTCAATCACCTATCTCCTTACATACTTATTTACAATACTCGCTTTCATTGATATTTATAACAATGAACGTAGTCATGCTTTGGGATAAGGTTTATGCCTTACCATTATTTTAGACACAATACATCTCAGTAATAGTTCTTTAGGTTTAGTTTATTTGTTTAAGAATATAATGGTTGCTATGCTTTCTCAAATATTATCTTCTGACATCTGGCGGGTGTAAAAGCTTTGTTTCGGTTCGGGTTTCTCGCTATCTCTACATGTGTTTGCAATAAACTACATAAACTTCTTTGACCATTGTGATTCTTTCCTGCAATTTCCCTAACGATGCCGACTTCCCGGGGTGTTTTAGTTGTTTATGAGACTATTCCTATTATCTTAAAATTGGTTTACGATCAGCAGACAAAAGTCTTTAGCAAGTTTTAAATTTTTATAGATGCCGAATGTCCATCCCTAAGGAAGTCCCAGCCTTTATGAACGTATTATTATACCATCTTCCCACGCTTAGCTTTAGAGCCCGTTACGTACCATCACAGTAGCACCGCACCGACCAATAACTTTGGAACTTTAAAATATATTAATATTGTTTTTTATTAATAATTTCACAATTAATCGTGTAAAATAATAAACGAATAAAAATATACCACACTCATACATTTTTTTCATAAGATTAGGTACATAAGTAAATACAATTCATTTTTTTTTATTGATGGCTTTTTTGGAATTTGTCATATTTTTTTTAAAATAATTGTTTTTTTATAATAAAATAATGTATTTCGTTTCGATTGACACCTTAATCATTAAAATCTAACGATGCAGGGTTCGCGTTTGCCCGCTAGGCTAATGACCGGGGCACAGCAGCGCATATTTAATATTAAATATCTCTCTAACTATAAAAGATATTAATATAATTTGTTTTGTGATAATCGCTCAATGAATTGCGTAATATAATAAATAAATAAAAATGTACCACTTTCATATATTTTTTTTATAAAATTACATAAAAACGAGAAAATACCGTCATACTTTTTCAAAAATGAAGATGTTATTGGTATTTATTATCATATTTAGCTGCTTAGTTATTTTTTTTATAATAGTATAATTCATTGCCTTTCGATTGACACCTTAATTATCAAAATCGAACGATCCGTTCAGGTTTTAGAATTTTTTAAACAATTTTTTGAACAAGTGGCGCCATCTCTGTTCCAAAGGGATGAATCGAGCGTTTCCTCGAGTCAAATCACTTATTTTGGTCTCTACTATCACTGTGCAAAGCGGCTTGCTTTCTTCCAAAAGTGCAGTATTTTCACCAAAAGTGACCGTAACAACTATGACTACCCGTACGGCAACAGACACAGGGACGTACGCAGTGGCCACACACCTATGTAGGTAAATATACAATAAAATAAATTACATTTATTTCTGGTAATACACCCATACACCATTTATTTAATTGTAAGTAATCGCAAAATGTACACAGAAAACAAAATTAAACAAAACAAAACTACACGATATCAGACAACACTAAAAGCGAAACCATTATTAACTTAAAGTTTTCCCTTATTGACTATGTGAAACGTACCAGGGTAAAATAAAATAGAATTTCGTAGTCACGGTATGCATGCGGTAATAAACCAGAAACAAAAGTATAAATGAACCGAATGTTATTTCTTTCCGAATATTATAAATCTGTCTAGATAGGTTGAACATGTCTATGTGAGTTTAAAATATCACACAGTATTAAAAATTTTCTCGGCGAAAATTACGATCTCTGAGTGCATCCCTGAGGCTCGGCAGATTAACTGTATAATGGCGGCTGTCAGGTGAAATATTATGTCGTTAATGTGAACGATATGGCACGATACGGCGGCGCCCGCGCACCCATAGCTTACTTACGACGAATCCGTTGAAATATACAAGGGAAATTGAAATCTTTCGATTATTGTTTAAAAATTGCTAACACTCTTGCTTGAGTAGTTGCTTCAAATTCAATCTTCCTTTGAATTAATTTATATTTTTATTCAATTTTCTTTTATATAGTAAGAAATAAATATGATGTATAATTTCGGTTGTAATTTGAGTCGACCAAATTCACTCTGGGACAGCGTTTGGAATCTTTTAAGTAACAAACAACAGTCCTCTTCATATGGTCTAGTCTAATATTATTTATTTAATATAACCTAAGAACAAACAAATAACTCAGAAACAAATATTTTATCTTTATGAGTACGTGTTTTTTAAGTAAATACCTACATAAATAAGACACAAATTACTAATTTCGTTTAATTAGGTACGCAACTTTGTGCAACCAAAATTAAATTATAAAATTTTAGAGACTTCGTGGTGTTAAAATAACGATACAATAAACAGCATAATTACATTTTAACATCACAAAGGGGCAAAGGGGCGTGAAGCGTCTAGGTTTCATTTACTAAAATAAGCCGCCAAACAAGAAATTAATAAGGCATTCCCGCCAAATATTGCAGCAATATTGTGCTGATTGCCCGCCCCGCCCCGCTCCCCTCCACCGGAATAAGATGTTTTAATTAAGACACGGGAATTCGTTCGCCGACTGCATCGGCAAGGGTTCGGCTTGATTTGATTGGATTGCATTGATTAACTTTTACAAAAATATTGCTAGTTATTATTTTATTATGTTGGGGAGTCTATTTAGCTAACTAATATTTACAAAGATATAACAAGAGATATTACTAAGCAAGCATAAGACTTTGTGAAATGTTCCAAACGGTAGAGGTCATAAAATGTGCTACAGAATAAATCGCTGAATGGATAAGACTAATATTACTGTGTAATTTTGTTCAAAAACCTAAGATAAAACTAAACAACCTTTCAAACCACAGTTTCCTTTAAGAACACGTTTCCTAATCGAAAATCTTATACAAAAATCTTCATTCAATGTTGTGTTGGGTTACCTATCTTAAATCCGAAAATTTTAATACCGAATATGTTTTTACCGAAAACGGATCGCATTTTTTTTACTTTCCATATTATCATTTTACCGAAATGGTTTTTACCTAATTTTCATTTCCCAGAGTTTTGTTTCTCTTTTTACTTTGTTCACCTTAGTCTTGATAGACCACAACAACGAAAAACCACAGATTTGAAAACCAGATGAGTTGAATTCCATATAAATGTTATCCTGAATAATCAGCATACCACAAAATTATGCAATTCGACAAGTAAACATGCAAGCAATCATGCAAGCAAGCATGCAACAAGCAAGCGTGCAAGCAAGCAAGCAAGCATGCAAGCAAGCATGCAAGTAAGCAAGCATGCATGCTAGCAAGCACAAGCAGGCATGCATACATGTCAACCTAACCCGAAGGGTATGTCGGAAGCGAGATGGGCTCGCTTTGCTCGCCCATCTTGCTTCCGCCATACCCTTCGAACCTAACCAACAGTAGTCGGGGTGCCCTGAACTCCCATGCCCGCTTGGCTCATACCCGCCCTGTCATGTTTGATTTACAAAACTAGATCCATTATGAATTATGGGAAAAGTAAATTCTGTTTAATAAACCTCCAGGATAATTAAAATATATGAAGTGAAACAGTTGGTAAAACCAAAAATAACATTTCGATAATTTGGTTGTAGTTTTTCTGGAAAATGATACTCCTGTTTAATATATTTATGGTAAAATGAAGTTATGTCAAAAGAAACATATTGGAACTAAATATTCTATGAACCGTTTTCGGTCAATTAAGTTTCGGTTAAAAAAAATTCGGAAGTCCGAAATGTTACCGTTGTGTTGTTGTCAAGATGATCATAATATCTTACATATGAGTAAAGATTTCTTTGAAATAAAAATAGAATTGAAATCTAGTGTATTTCGTAAAATACTCAACTAAGTAATAGCTTCAGGGAAGTAAATGCTTCAAACGAAATAAAAAGACGGAAAAGTGTAATTGCACACTTATAAAGAGCGCCAACCTTTGAGGGCGGCCCGCGAGGATTCCTCAAACTTTTCCGAATTCAACTGAATCTTAATGGAGCCGACACACACAGAGGAGCAAGCTTTAGAAAGAGAGTGGCTCAGAGCGGTGACAATATTATTGGAGCCAAAATTGGACCCGCCGCGTTTATTAAAGTGAAAACCACCAACAAAGGGATGATATTGAATTGTAAGGAAAGGAACGAGGAGCGGGAAGGAGCATGCCAGTGCGGATGTGGCGTTTGGTTTATAATATTTATTTTAAATTACTGTGAGAATGCATAATAAGTAAGTATTACTTATAACATAATTTATTAGAAATTACACTGTCTGTTGACTTATCATTTTATCAGCGGACTAGAATAACTATCAACCGTTTTCCAGCGTGTGTATAAAAATAACCTTTAATCTGACCATACAATAGGTACTTCACCACACCACCGACCACCCACCATCCACCCATCACCATCAAAACGCAAGATGCGTACTTGTTACGTTCCATGCAGTGTGACTTGTAGCTCGTAGTACGTTCTGCTACGTCGTAGCACCAGCTACGATTCTCTTCTTCTAAACGCTACGATTCGTAGACGCTTTACTATGCTATGTTACTAGACGCAATCAGTCATATTTTTTTTTATTTATATGTATGTACACTAAATTCTTTTTTAATTCTTTCACAGTTCGCAGTGCGCGGCTCTGGAACAAACTACCCGCATGTATCCAAAATAGTCCATCTATTGCGTCATTTAGGAAGAGACTTAAAGAGCATTTTTTATCACAATTGTCTTAATTATTATATTATGTTTATGTATATATGTAGTAGTATTTATGTTTATATATATTTATGTGTTTATATACATGTAGTAGTATGTATGTTTATATGACTATTTTATTTGTATTGTAAGTATGGTGCGTGTAATGATAAGTATTATATTTTCGATTAAGTACACAGCCTTGTCCCTGCAATGTCTGTATAGTTCTCTCACATTTGCTACGGGTTGGCTGGAAGAGATCTCTATTTAGAGATAAGCTCGCCCTTGTATACTTCCGTTTATACCAAATGTATAATTTTATTTTGTGTACAATAAAGAATCTATATGTTTATTGAGTATTATCATAAAATGTTAACGTATTGGACAATAATACTTATAATATTTATGCTGATATTCATATCCAAATTACTTCGTTTTCTGCCCCATAATTTATTATTGATAAAGAATAGTCAAGCTAAAATACTAAACAACCATGACCATTTCATTGTATGTTCGTAGGTGCGGGGTGAAGTGAGGGTGAGGGGTGGGGAGAGGGCAGTTGAAGGCAGTAGGTGACACGCACAAAGAACGCACCGACTTCTTTCATTGCAGATTAAATTCTTTGCTTCCCGCACACCTTGAAGCCGGCACATCGCACACTGCTGGGAGCTAAGCGATGGAAACAAACATTTTAAAGGATTTGTTATAATTTTAGTTTAGTTAAGAGCCAGCCAAGGTCATACTCCAATTGGTATACTAGATTTCTTAGAGTTTTAAAAACGACATTTAATTTCACTATCTGTTAATATTAATTTAAATGTTATTACCATTATTACGTTGACATTTAAGAAGTTGCGACGCAAGCAAGCAAGAGTGACGTTAATCACAAATAAACAAACTTTCTATTTATACTTTTGTTGGCGTTTGGTGAAACTCCATTGTAATAATTGCTATTAAAATGCTTGTGCCTACTTGCGTGTTTTTTTAAGTTAAGTTAAGTTCACAGGTTGTGTTTTAACGAGTAGTAATGATAAACATCTCACATCATTTTATTATAATACTTTTGACTTTTCCGTGTACGGTTTCCCGTAGGAATGAGATATTTTTCCGTAGTAAAATATATCTATGATATTGAACGGGAATATAAAGTACCACCATGGAAAATTTTATTCAAATCAGTCCAGCAGTTTCGAAGATTAGCTCATACAAACAGCCAGAGGAACAAAAAATCTGGATTTGTTCTATTTCACTTCTTACATCCCCCTGACTCGGTATTTAGCGTTTTTTTTTCTATGTACAGACAATTGACCTCTACAGTTTTATTATAATGTAGATATATAATAGATAGATAGAAAATAGAAGATGATAGATTTATAAGTATTTGGTATTAATAAAAATATTAAAGGATTAGAAGGTTGTTACTCAATCGCGGAACGGAATGTCAAATAATAAGTATATATGGCTGAGATGATGACTATTTTACTGGGTTTAAAACTAGCCTATGTTTCAATCCAGGTATTAATCTATTTCCTGTTAAACAAACCTATCCGTATTGCATTGCAATAGTGCAAGCAAAGCAACTGATGGATTTACTACGATGTAATGTGTCTCAAAAGAATATAAGCGATCTAATTGTGTGACTCAACCCCAATGTATTGTATCTGTCGCAGGCTTTTTGTACGATTCCGCCGTTTACATAAAGCGTCGGCAATTTATAAACGCTCGCTGTAATGTAAAATGCCGAAGGCAAAATGTATAGGGTTGGCACAAAAATCAACTTTGAAAAATGTAATTCTCCGGCGGCGGTCGCCGACCGCTGCCGCGGTACGCTCGCTCCGCTCGCTCGGCTCCCTCCGCTCTGTTATTGACATCAGTCTAACCTAACCTAACCAATCGATTCAATTCTGTGTAGAGATTTGTTTTTTTTTAGCGGGGGGCTGCGCCCCCCGAGCCCCCTCGTTTGGGGGGCTGCGCCCCCCCGTCCCCCCGCTTCGGTTGACGCCCTGGCTACTATTATCAAAGCCAGTAACCTTTTTGTAATCGGGTTGAAAAATCTATAAGGGCTTAGAATACCACTTCAGAAATGGGGGGGCTTCGCCCCATTATATACAGGTGCATCATTATTTTTCAGCTAGCAATACGGACTTAGCTAAAACTGAGTGCGGACTTATTCAAAACCTTTTTGTGCCAACCCTATACATTTTGCCTTCGGCATTTTACATTACAGCGAGCGTTTATAAATTGCCGACGCCGCCGTATGTAAACGGCGAAATCATACAAAATGCCGACGACATATCTACATTCAATAAAACTCATATAGGTACCTATTCACTAAGTTCACTGCTGAGGATAGACCTCAGTCAGATATTATTTATTTTTATTTGATCTCCCACTGGAGCTCCCGCCTTGCCCGGGAGCCAGCGTAGTCTCGCTGGCCGCGGGTTTAATACATATTTCATTGGAATATTTCACGAGGCATTACCGCCAGCGCCACCTACCAGTTGTTTGTTAAATACCGCTTTATTAAACCGCCGCCGCTTTCAGCCTCGCTTCTGCTTCGGTGGCGAAAAGAACAATTTCGGATGAATACAAAGTGGGCCATTCAAATAGAGTAAATACAATTTATATAGTAATAAATGTATTGAGTTAAGACCGTAGGCGGCGTATTAGGTGTTTGTTTGCCTTCCGAGAAGCTGCGCTTTACGAGGAACCGTAAGAAAACATTTTAAAACCGTATATAAAAATTAAAGCCTATGAAAAATTTACTTGAAATAAAAGCTCATTATATACGTTTATTAAACGATCTTACGGCGAGGAATCGGCACAAACCTGCGAAGAAGTTCACAGGTTGTGTTTCAAGTTGACCAATCCGCACTGAAACAGCGTGGATACTAAGGTCTATTCAGGTCTCTTAATGAAAGGAGATCATTATGTGAAGATTATGCAAATAAATCCCTCTTTCATTTTACTGAGAGATGATCAGAGATCGGAAAGTAGGGGGCGATATTGTCAAAACTATGGATATGTCCTTGAATTTCCGGTATTTCATTATTCTGTAATACCGGGCATTGTCTTTGATAATATTTATCTAAACCTTGGAGAGAGAAAAATGGAAAGAAAATATCGGCATAGAACAATAGGTTAGAAAACAGCCTCCTCTTTCCGAGCACTGGAGATAATCATTTGGCGACGACGACACGGGGGCTGGCGCGGTGGGCAGGCACCAGGCAGCCGACTGGGAGGGCGCGGCTCCATAAACACAATTGTTGCGACTTTAAATCAAACAGTTCCTTGGAGTCATTAAGGGCACGTGCGACGACACCAAGTTTTGTGAAACGTTTTCATTCGCTCATACGAGACGATAATGACGTAACATAAGATTTTTTTAACGATATAGAATTTGATGTGTGACGACGAAATTAATTTTTGAAATTGTTAATTTAGACGTCGGATAATTGTTTCTTACTTTTTCTCTCCATTAAAACCTTCTGTTTTGATTTATTAATAGAGACCTAAATTTTTAGATAAGATGTTGCCGCCATTTTTTTTGTGGTCACAGTGTTATAGATATTTCGATAATGATTTGTCATAATGTGAGCGCCAATGAATTTTTAGGATCTGTCCTGACCAAAATTAAAAATAAATAAATTAAGTACGAGTATTTAAACTAGTAAGTAGGTGGGTACCTACAAGCAGCACAAAAATAGTCCAAGAAATCTAATGATCTTTAATTCGCAGACGCTGCGCAGCTTTCTGCCTGGAGATACAGAACATAATATACAGGGCGTCCCACGGCTATGCCACATGGAGGAAAAGTACCTTAAATATTGTAGGTAGAACATTTTACTGAAAGAAGACATTATTTTATTTCTAAAAACTATTAAAACTGCATTCATAGATTTTTTAATAATTACATGGTTGAACCGGGAATCGAACCCACTATGCAGTTTTAATAGATTTAAAAATAAAATAAGGTCTTCTTTCAGTAAAATGTTCTATCTACAATATTTAAGGTACTTTCCCTCCATGTGGCATAGCCGTGGGACGCCCTGTATACTGCATTGCTGTTATTGATTTTAGTAACAACAATAATTTTATTAATGTACATAATTCAAGCTAGAACAACTTGAATGTATCGCAGTAATTACTTACACAATTTTCGTCTTCAGCTACAAAATTGTTACAATATGTACCTATATATTGCTTCAGACGCGAGTCGACTTCTGCCATATATCGTAACAGCTAACAATGTGAACAATCCCCAAGAATAACGAAAGTACAAGTGAACGGACACAGTGTCGTAATTATCCGAAAGTTTGTTCCTGTCTGTTAATTTATCGCCCTGATTCGTAGTCACCCCCGCGACACCTCCGGCTCCGGCAGACACGGGAGATGCTGAGCAGATACGGGGCCAAGTTTTCTTCCCGCTTCCTGACTGTTTGTCTTGCGTCATCTTACCCCTTTCTTCTAAAGTAATGAGCTCGAAGTATTGGGGTGTTCAAAAGCTTTACAAATAAATGCAAATTCAAGTTCGATTCGAAGTAATAACAAAGATGAGGCTCAGCCGGATTGGCAATGAGCAGTGTGGCAAAAAATTTAACATCCACTCTGCTTTTTAAAACCGATGTCATCGAAATCATCTCACTGGAAAACCTTTATATTTAGTACACTAAATTGTTCTGGAAAGACCATCTGTTTCAAATTTTATCAAAATTCGTTCCATCAATTGAGATATTATTTTATAGCACTCTAACCATTTTTGATATTATATTAAGTATTAACATAGGTTGTCTTATTGCTAAAGGTGATTCCCTAAGGGCTGCGAGTAAATACAAAATGCTGAAGTTTAGGTACATACTGATGCGATTAAATTAACACATTTGTATTTGGTTGGGGTGGTGATGGTCAGGTTGTTTTTAATAAAATGACATCCATAGAAAATGACCTACCTCGCTAAAGGTTTTTAATTATTTTTAACCGACTTCAAAAAAGGAGGAGGTTCTCAATTCGACTGTTATTTGTTTGTTATAGAATTGTTATAAGATATCTCCGCCAATTGTGAACCGATTTTCAAAATTCTTTTTTTAATCGACCAGGTTTACTTGCAGGGTGGTCCCATAAAAATTTCGCTAAGATCGGATGATTAAATTTGAAGATATGAGGAAATAACTCCTCAATTGACGATGCCGTTAACCCGATCGGTAAATTATTTTGGCAATATCTCGGCTTCTTATCAATCGATTTCAAAAATTTTTTGTTTTATACATAGAAGTTGTACTCAAAATGGTTTCATATAAATTTGGATTATATCTGATGGCGGAGTAGAAAACTAAAACCACGAAGGAAGAAAAAATTTTAGGCGCCCATATGGAGTAGTAATAATCATGCCTATTTTGTATCGAAACCAACGCGGCCGCTCAGAGGGGTGGGAGGGTAGGGGGAAGCGGGAGATGGGGTTTTTCTTTTAACTCTATCGCACATCTTTGAATACGGTACGTTAGAAAAAGATAGAGACATTCATGTTATGACTTGCCCAACTAAAAACAAAATATCAATAAAGTACGACATTTATTTGTCTTTATTTGGCATGTAAAAAACAAGAAACTTAATGGTTACTGAATTTGAAAATAGTGATGTGATGTGGTATAAAGCGTAACGTATATTTATCGATTATTTTCGTACATTTTATCACATGGCTACTGGACTTATTTATCGAACTTCTCATATACAATGGTGATCAACTTGAACTTGCAATAATATGGAATTGCTACTTCTTTGGGCATTTAGTATTTTGTCTTTATGCTTTTCCATACATAATAATATATTAGGTGTATCTTTTATTTCCTAGAGAGCAGCGAACTACCTAGAGAGGCATGGGGACAGACAAATAAAAATACAGTCAAAACCGTGCCAGTAACGTAGAGTTCTTTTTTTTTCATAATTTGGTGGGAAACCTGAAAGCTTCTACCATTCGATACAAAATTTAGAGTGTAAAATAATAAAATCAAGTGTGTTATTTAGCTTTTTTTATCTTTAGTATTATTTATTGTGTATATTTGTATTGAATTGTTTATTTAATTCGTTATTATTTATAGCCGCTTAAATAAGCATCAACCAAACTCTTCTGGTGGGTGTCTTACTGTGAGAATGGACAACTAACAACAACCCGCCTTCTAACCGTAAAGATTTTTCCAAAAGCCTCCTGAAGGAACCTTAGTTCAGCAGCGGGACTGTTTCAGGCTGTTTGTTTCCATCACTGCTTGGCAATTGAAATGGGGTTCACAGTGGTTGTAGGGTACGCGCCGGGAACTATACATTCGTCTATTTTATATAAATATAAACAAGCAAGCAAACGCGCAGTGGACGGATGGATGGATGTTAGGTTGTTTATTATCACAACCCACAACCCTTACGCTAGCGAGGCGCAATTGTTTTTGGTAAGTCGCCGGGAACCACAAGGCGGCGTCCTTCATACCTTATTACCGGGGTAGTCAATAGCAACAACAGCGATCCCTGATCCGTCAACTAAGCAGTATAGTATCAGAAGTGTTGCTTAATACCCGCGTAAAATGTTTTCTTCCTTCATGATTAAAACGAAAACTCTTCAATAAACAACAGCACACTCATTTAGTTTAAAGTCCAATCAAGTATAGCAATGAATTAGAATTTAAAAATCAAACGTAATACTGTCAAGGAAACATAGTTAGAAAATCTGCATTTAATTATGTACTAAACAAAACAAATTAAAGTTTTGTGAGTACCTAACTTGTCATGGTAAATTTCCACTAAAAAGGGTAAAATAAAAAGATAATTAAAAAAATATATAAAACCGCCTTCAAAGTCCTAACCTACACTAAAAAGTTACAAATAAAATATAAATCTAGCTGAAAGCATAGCAATTTAATATGGCTATTAATATTCCTTATTTACATAAATTGTAACATCATATAAACATGTGTAGACATTGTTATACACTTTATCTTGGAGTCGGTGCCAGCTAATCACCATCATTTCGACCAAAAGACTTCTACTGCTAGCAGTCATCTATAGTGGGCTCAGTATCTAGTACTCAGACCGCGTTCTTTAAATTTTTTATATTCATCGATCTGAACTTTTGAGATCAGATGTGGTTCCGATTAAATAGCTAGCCTCAACTGGCACCGACACCAAGGTGAAGAGTATAACAATGTCTACACATGTTTATATGATGTTACAATTTATGTAAATAAGGAATATTAATAGCCATATTAAATTGCTATGCTTTCAGCTAGATTTATATTTTATTTGTAACTTTTTAGTGTAGGTTAGGACTTTGAAGGCGGTTTTATATATTTTTTTAATTATCTTTTTATTTTATATAGATTTATGTTTTCAGACATGTAAGCATACTACTACAACACAATGTAACAGTAAACAAAACAAACAAATTCAATTAAAAATTAACAAATATAATCGAGCTGTCTGCCCGCGGCTACGCTCGCGTTTTCAGCTTTTCAGTACTAATTTTTAACTATTACATGGGAACTCTTTATTTTTCCGTGATTAAAAGTACCTATTCAATATGTTAACTGGTGATATGCACCATGCAAAATTTTATTAAAATCGGTCTAACAGTTTCGGAGACAAGCCTATATAATATGCTGAGTGAGCCGTATGAGTTACTACAGTTTTTTTATCTACCCCACGGGAACTTTTAAATTTTTCGGAATTAAAAGTATCTGCTAGCTATTTGTTGACCGGGAATGTAAGGTACCACTATGCAAATCGGTTTAACAGTTTTGGAGATTAGCTCGTACAAACTGAAAAACAGAGAAACAAAAAAAAACAAAAATCTGGTTAAGTTCTGTATCACTTCTTACATCCCCTGACTCGGTTGTTAGCATTTTTCTTCTCACAGTACAGATTTTCAACCTCTACAGTTTCATTATTTATCGAATGGGGCGAAATGGCTGAACGCAGCTATTGGAACAGCATACCAGGCACGGCTCGCCCGCGCCGGACAACCACTGACATCAGTCTCACAGAGTACACAGAGCAGAAGGTGGCAGAAGTGACGGGCTGATCGCAGCAGTTGGAACAGCATACCAGGCACGGTTCGCCCGCGCCGGACAAACACTGACATCAGTCACACAGAGTACACAGAGCAGAAGGTGGCAGAAGTGACGGACTGATCGCAGCAGTTGGAACAGCATACCAGGCACGGCTCGCCCGCTCCGGACAAACACTGACATCAGTCACACAGAGTACACAGAGCAGAAGTGACGGGCTGATCGCAGCAGTTGGAACAGCATACCAGGCACGGCTCGCCCGCGCCGGACAAACACTGACATCAGTCTCACAGAGTACACAGAGCAGAAGGTGGCAGAAGTGACGGGCTGATCGCAGCAGTTGGAACAGCATACCAGGCACGGCTCGCCCGCGCCGGACAAACACTGACATCAGTCACACAGAGTACACAGAGCAGAAGTGACGGGCTGATCGCAGTTGTTGAAACAGCATACCAGGCACGGCTCGCCCGCGCCGGACAAACACTGACATCAGTCACACAGAGTACACAGAGCAGAAGTGACGGGCTGATCGCAGTTGTTGAAACAGCATACCAGGCACGGCTCGCCCGCGCCGGACAAACACTGACATCAGTCACACAGAGTACACAGAGCAGAAGTGACGGGCTGATCGCAGTTGTTGAAACAGCATACCAGGCACGGCTCGCCCGCGCCGGACAAACACTGACATCAGTCACACAGAGTACACAGAGCAGAAGTGACGGGCTGATCGCAGCTGTTGGAAGAAGAGACGGTCTGATACTACGTCTTGCACCGCTCGCTTGAAGGACATCCCATAGACTGCGGAAGAGGGCAGCAGCTTAGTTAAGAGGAAAAGGTAGGCTGATAGAACAGCACAATGGTTTAACCACATGACAAACAAAACCTTCATAGCGCAAGTTCAAAATTTTTAGTAATCAGTTGCCTCTGTGAAATATTCTGTGATAATAGCCAATAGGCTGGTCAACTATTTGCATTGGAAATTTATAATAACTACATTAGAGGCGTCACGATTGTCACCCTTTGATTGTCGGGGTCGGGTCCGGGCCAGCTACTGCTGTAATTCGGTTAGCGATCAGCGACGGACGACTGACTATTGATTTTTGTTATTAAACAATGCCCTTTCGCTTTTCGAAGGGTTAAGTTAATTTGATATTTCAAAGAAATAAAGTAATAATATTATGTAACAGAAGGTAGGTCTGAAGAGGGCCTGTCAGTATAAAATATTTTTAGATTATGTTAATTTCCTATTTATTTATTTATTAAACAATCTTACAAGTTTACAGGTTGCACCCAAAGCACATTGTAAGCTCATGCATTAATTAACAACAATATATTATTATATTAAAGCGAAATAGCTGGAGTATTAATTAATTAATTAATTAATTTATTTATTTAATATATAATAAGAAGAGATTCCTATAAAATTTAAATAATATTTGAGAAATAAGGTAACTACTTCCTTTTTTTTGACAGTTGAAAATCATCGCCATATTTTTAATTTTTCGCTTTCATTACAAAACCAAATTCCAAATTAGTTAAGCATTTAGTAAAGTAATGAATTAAATTCGTATTTAAATTTTTTATTGAAATAAACAAATTGTTTTTTTTTTTTTGAATTCTACTCAGTAATACTAATGTCATTGCAATATCCTTAAAAATAGCTTACAAATAAAGGTATTATTTGAAAATAGCCCGGGGGCCGGAGGTTTGTTGTCTTAGACAAAGCGGCTTACCGCGCTGTGTCTCGACCGACAGCGCTCTCTGGCGGCGGCAAGCGATAAATCCATTGGCGTCCGGCGCAGGCCGCCTGTAGCCGTGTCGTGTCCGTGTCAGCCTCTCAATGCAGACACAGAGGTTTAGCCGCTGATTCCGCAAGATTCGGCTAAGACAACCATAGTTGGTATTGTTAGGTCCCATTGAGAACTTTCATAGCGTCGGAATGTTTATAGTTAGCAGATTCTTCGTAAAATAATAATAATTTGAAGCATTACACACTCATACTCATAAAAATATTGAAATACGTACCCCTAAGTATTATCAGCTCAGTTTACATGGATGTAAAGTAGTAGTCTACGTGGTAAGTAGTCTACGTGGATTGTTATCACTTCACTACACAGTATAAAACAAAGTCGCTTTCTCTGTCCTTATGTCCCTCCCAATGTCCCTTTGTATGCTTAAATCTTTAAAGCTACGCAACGGATTTTGATGCGGTTTTTTTTAATAGATAGAGTAATTTAAGAGTAAGGTTCATAAGTATAATACATGCATAATATACTTAAAGATAACCCACAATAACCATTTCCCCGTGCGGAGCCGGGGCCCTTTAGGCGAGCTTGGTCAATTTCTCAGATAGTCAATTTAGAGGCACGTCATATTCTTTGTACGTCATTTTCTAGGTTAGTCATATTCTAGGTAGGACACCTTCGAGGGATGTCATTTTCTAGGCTAGTCATCTTCTAAGTAGGTCAACTTCGCAGGACGTCATCTTCTGGGTTAGTCATCTGCTAAGTAGGTCAACTTCGCAGGAAGTCATTTTCTGGGTTAGTCATCCTTAATTAGGTATTTATCAAGAAAAAAAGTCAAGCCGCCACGGCTACAGGAACACACACATACACATACACACCCAGGATAAAGAAAAAGCCCCGTTATAATTATTGTCTTTGGACAGTGGAACTTTGTTCTCCCGTTTGAATCACAGAGCACTTATTGCCACCCTGGTATCAGGGTAGGCTCGAGCCCCTCGGTGGGGACATATATGAGCTGTTAACGATACGATGTTTTGGGAAATTATTTGAGAATGTCATAACATAAAAAATTAAAACATCCATTGATACATCCATTGATACATCCATTCATTCATCCATTCCTACAAACCTTTGGCGTCTATAAAATGTTAGCTGGATTTAAAATTTTCGAAGAAAAACCGGTCAAGTGCGATTTGAACACGCCTGGAAAGGGTTCAGTATAAACGTTTATCAAATCGTTTTGCACAAAACATCGTGTGGAAAATACATCTGCTACCATTCATAGGTTGTGTGTAAAGTTGACCAACCCGCACTGGACTAGCGTGGTGTACTAAGACCTATTCATTCTGATTTTAGGGTAGGCTCAACCCCTTTGTGGGAACATTTATATTATATTATGAGCTGTTAAGAAGATGAAAATTCGTGAATTTCAAATAAATTAGACTTATAAACAAAAACTTGTTTATGCAGCAATCAGAAATAAGTACATATTTTACACAATTTTACGATAAATAGTTAAAAAAATATTTAATAAAATTGGCGTAAAATGACCATTTCGCCTTATCTCCAAAACTGCAGGCCTACATTTTTGAAAAATAGGTACTGAAGGTCGATCTTTACCTACAAAATAAAGACATCTCATAAAAAGATTATAATATTTAAAGGAATAACGCACTTACTTTCTTGATAAAGACCTAATTAGGGATGACTAACCCAGAAAATGACGTCCTGCGAAGTTGACCTACCTAGAATATGACTAACCTAGAAAATGACGTACAAAGAATATGACGTGCCTCTAAATTGACTATCTGAGAAATTGACCAAGCTCGCCTAAAGGGCCGGGGCGGGTCGCTAGTAATAATATGCTGAGAAATATCCTCACCAAGCAGTTGAAGGCTACTTTACAAGTTTTCCACAGGGCCTTTTTTCATGAACAGATGCAATACGAAACAGAAAGTTAAGCTTAGTCTAGTCTAGACCAACAATTTACAGTAGCGCAGGCCCTTAACGAGCGAGAATGCTATACGGTGCGCGTCGCGTCGTCCATGAGTTACGCAGCGCGACGTCACATTTAACGCTATTTGCAAGCTCTCGGCCACGCATACGTTTAGAAGTATTCGTAGTTTGACAATGAGTAACATTAGGTAGAGTTAAAGTCGAAGGAAGGTATCTTTAATTTTAATTAATGTTACGTATTATAAACAGGAAAGTACCTATCGCCTGACTACGAGCAATGTAGGTATATTGCTAACAAGGTTGTTGTGAGTTAATTATTATTTCAATTGTTATTGCATTGCATTATAATTTATGAAATGAAATGAAATAAAATAACTTTATTAGCATAAATTCTTGGTCAATACGGTTTTAGGATATATAAGTTATGCTCAACAAAATCTGACCAACCTAATGTTGATTCTGAAAGCCACGCTTTCATCTGTGAGTCACATAGAATAGAAAGTAGAATTTATTTTTTGCTGTGCTTTGTTAAATCATCCTTTGTAAGGTCAATCGTCCATCATAAACTACAGTCATCTACAGGATACGAACGACCGAAAATAAAAAGAAATTAATAAGGAAAGAAAACTTAAAACCAAACGTAATAAAGACTTATAATAATAGCTAGGAACGTCTTTCTTCACACTCAATGTTATAGACTTCGTCCACTTTATCTCAAATCTTACCAGAAACCTGTAATAGTCTCACCTCGCCTCGGAATGACCTCTTCGGCTCACCGCCTTAATGGAACTGCAGATTACCTGTAGTTCGTTAAAATAAACGCACGGCGCTGCCGACGCCCACGCGTGGGCGGTGGACGGTGGGCCGTGGGCGGCGAACGTGGTCTGTAAATGGTCAGGGCCCATTGCCTCCAGATAGGAGCTAGTTTGCTACTTCCTGCATGTCGCTGTGAAGTACAAGAAAACGAAGATCGAACAAGAAAACAATATTTTATTTTGTTACAAAAATATAATTTATTTCTAAACACATGAGCTGTTTTGTTGTTTAACTTTGCTTCAATCAAACTGAATTAAGGGTATAAAAAACATGAATTTGATCGTATACAATATGAACGTAGTAAAGATAAAAAAAGCTTCTTCTGTTTAGTCAATCTACTCATTACAAACAACAAAATAAGTTGTCTTGACTGGCAAAAACACTCTTGAAACAGTTACAAAGATTTCTACAGAAACATCCTAGGTTTTTCAGTAATGATCAGATTTCCGTCCATGGCCGCCACCCTCGTTTACCCTGTACAGTGTATACGATAGCGCTGGCTGAGTCCACGGCTAGCGGCTCTAGTCTAGCCTAGCCTGGCAGCCTGGCCTATGGTATGGCGGTATAACTCTGTAATCACCCATTCCCATGCAAATTCGCTCGCTCGCTGAAACAACTATGGCTTTATATAAAGGAGTTAGTTTTGCTACTGACATTGCATTCGGCCTAGTAGTAAATTTCAAACAAATAAGTGTTCAGCGTTCATAAAATCGCAATTCCCTGCAAACTACATCAGATATTACATCATACATTTTCCAATAAATATACACACAGAAATAATAAATCAAAGTAGAAAAATAACATCTTATAGGTATGATTATGTATAAACTATCTCAAATTTTGTTTCAGAGATGAATCTCTACAATAAAATAAACAATTAATTGTATTGAAACTATATCTATTAAATTAATGTGGTATGTGCAATTTTGCATGGTACATTTTTTACTAATATCGTGCGCCATCAACAGCCTTGCTGCATGACAAAACCTGATTTCCCTAGACAGCAGAAAAAACTAAGATCAAGGGTAAAATGTAGAGACCTTACCAAGAGATGTGTCTATCCGCAATGTTTGGAGCAGGGTCCGCCGCCAGTAAGTGAATTCCCGTCTTTATGCGGCCACTTGACTCGCACAAGGTTTTATCCTTTGATTACAGTTGGCAACTCCCCGATGACTCCTCAGGGAGGCAGGGACCGGCGTAGACGTCCAGGAATTACGTGCATATGCGGGAAAGGGGCCATAATTCTCCAACTTATTCGTATGGCATTCGGCGGCGGGTTAATAGATTAAGGAAACAGAAAAAGCTAGACAATGAGTAAATGTTTCTATAAAAATAAAACACATTCTAGTCATGTTTAAGGAAATTCTTATAATGATTCTCAGAAATCAACTACTTACACCAAATTACAACCAATAAAAATTATTTTTGAAAGTTATTCGTATTGCTTGCTTCCTTGCTTATCGTGTGGGTTTCGAGGTAAACCTACCTCACAAACCTTGGTGTCAAAAATTATAGAACCACCTTAGGCTTCCGACATGGCTCCAATAACGACTACATCCGTAGATAGTAGCCGGGACCAACGGCTTTACGTGCCTTCTGTTGCGGACAATCAGGTGATTTAGCCTATAATGTCCTAACCCAACTGAGGAAAGTCTTACAAAGTGATATTTTTGGACGAGTCCCCACCGGGATTCGAACCCGGAACCTCCGTAACGTCAGGCGAGCTTTTGACCACTCGACCACGGAGGCTGTTATTATGATAATATGATTCATACTATGATAGTTTGATTCCTAGCCTTTATCATGCTGGTAAAGTTTTAGAGTAGGTAGTTGTTCTCAGCTATCACAACATTTTTAACGCAGTTTTTTTATTCCCATGGGAAAATTTCTGAAAACAACGTCGTCGTAGTTACATACATCTTTCAAACATAACAGTGAATAAATATTATTTGTAGTTAAAGAAAAATAACCGTTTTGCTTCAGTTTGTTCCAAGTCATTCCTGTTGTAGATACTCCCCAATGCTGGCGCCAGATTTTATCAAGAAAGACTTCTATTATAGACTGAAAACTCGACGATTTCGTATTATTAAAGTTTATCTTAAAGTTGTGTCGAGCGAACGGAGTGTTTCTAGTCTAAGCACGCGCGCCTCGTCGCCGAACCAAAAATAGTCGCAACGGCAACACTGCCTGCTGCTGTAGCGACCTGGCAACACTGGTATGGCGGATCGCAGCCAACTCGGTTCATTACGAAATACTAGTGTTTCTGAGTTGTTATCGAGGCTCTGAAGGATGCGGACTTATCCATGATCAATTATTAATTTTCTGTAAAGAAGTATGAAGTGGCCACTTTATACGATCTTATTTTTTTGTAAACTTAGAGGTTTTTAAATGCTATGTGGTTCAATAACAATAATAGAACCAGAAAGTTTTAACTAAGAATAGAACATTAGTTAGACAACGTGATCATAAAAATATTGAAATACGTACCCCTAAGTATTATCAGCTCAGTTTACATGGATGTAAAGTAGTAGTCTACGTGGTAAGTAGTCTACGTGGATTGTTATCACTTCACTACACAGTATAAAACAAAGTCGCTTTCTCTGTCCTTATGTCCCTCCCAATGTCCCTTTGTATGCTTAAATCTTTAAAGCTACGCAACGGATTTTGATGCGGTTTTTTTTAATAGATAGAGTAATTTAAGAGTAAGGTTCATAAGTATAATACATGCATAATATACTTAAAGATAACCCACAATAACCATTTCCCCGTGCGGAGCCGGGGCCCTTTAGGCGAGCTTGGTCAATTTCTCAGATAGTCAATTTAGAGGCACGTCATATTCTTTGTACGTCATTTTCTAGGTTAGTCATATTCTAGGTAGGACACCTTCGAGGGATGTCATTTTCTAGGCTAGTCATCTTCTAAGTAGGTCAACTTCGCAGGACGTCATCTTCTGGGTTAGTCATCTGCTAAGTAGGTCAACTTCGCAGGAAGTCATTTTCTGGGTTAGTCATCCTTAATTAGGTATTTATCAAGAAAAAAAGTCAAGCCGCCACGGCTACAGGAACACACACATACACATACACACCCAGGATAAAGAAAAAGCCCCGTTATAATTATTGTCTTTGGACAGTGGAACTTTGTTCTCCCGTTTGAATCACAGAGCACTTATTGCCACCCTGGTATCAGGGTAGGCTCGAGCCCCTCGGTGGGGACATATATGAGCTGTTAACGATACGATGTTTTGGGAAATTATTTGAGAATGTCATAACATAAAAAATTAAAACATCCATTGATACATCCATTGATACATCCATTCATTCATCCATTCCTACAAACCTTTGGCGTCTATAAAATGTTAGCTGGATTTAAAATTTTCGAAGAAAAACCGGTCAAGTGCGATTTGAACACGCCTGGAAAGGGTTCAGTATAAACGTTTATCAAATCGTTTTGCACAAAACATCGTGTGGAAAATACATCTGCTACCATTCATAGGTTGTGTGTAAAGTTGACCAACCCGCACTGGACTAGCGTGGTGTACTAAGACCTATTCATTCTGATTTTAGGGTAGGCTCAACCCCTTTGTGGGAACATTTATATTATATTATGAGCTGTTAAGAAGATGAAAATTCGTGAATTTCAAATAAATTAGACTTATAAACAAAAACTTGTTTATGCAGCAATCAGAAATAAGTACATATTTTACACAATTTTACGATAAATAGTTAAAAAAATATTTAATAAAATTGGCGTAAAATGACCATTTCGCCTTATCTCCAAAACTGCAGGCCTACATTTTTGAAAAATAGGTACTGAAGGTCGATCTTTACCTACAAAATAAAGACATCTCATAAAAAGATTATAATATTTAAAGGAATAACGCACTTACTTTCTTGATAAAGACCTAATTAGGGATGACTAACCCAGAAAATGACGTCCTGCGAAGTTGACCTACCTAGAATATGACTAACCTAGAAAATGACGTACAAAGAATATGACGTGCCTCTAAATTGACTATCTGAGAAATTGACCAAGCTCGCCTAAAGGGCCGGGGCGGGTCGCTAGTAATAATATGCTGAGAAATATCCTCACCAAGCAGTTGAAGGCTACTTTACAAGTTTTCCACAGGGCCTTTTTT
>CAOKYR010000441.1:0-45150 GCA_948473455.1 Teleiodes luculella | reverse complement strand
GGTTACGATAACGATAACGGTTACGATAACGATGACGGTTACGATAACGATATCGGTTACGATAACGATTACGATAACGATAACGGTTACGATAACGATGACGGTTACGATAACGATATCGGTTACGATAACGATTACGATAACGATAACGATAACGGTTACGATAATGGTTACGATAACGATTACGATAACGATTACGATTACACGATAATGATAACGGTTACGATAACGATTACGATAACGGTTACGATAACGGTTACGATAACGGTTACGATAACGATTACGATAACGATAACTTTTACGATAACGGTTACGATAGCGATAACTTTTACGATAACGGTTACGATAGCGATAATGGTTACGAATACGAAAACGGTTACGAATACGAAAACGGTTACAAATACGATAACGGTTACGAATACGATAACGGTTACGATAACGATAACGGTTATGATAACGGTTACGAATACGATTAAGATAGCTGTCACGATTACGATAATGATAATGGTTACGGAAACGATAACGGTTACGATAACGATAACGGGTACGATAACGATAACGGTTACGATAGCGATAACGGTTGCGATAACGAATAAATGAATGAATGAATGAATGAATGAATGAATAAAACCGCTACGAAAACTTAAAAATATTAAAGTTTACAAAAGTCGAAAAAAAGTTAGTGGGTTAATAGCGCCGTACTATTCGAATAGTTTCAACTTATTTTTAGCCTCAAAACTGGCAAAAATTTCAAAGTCGACAAACTTGGCTAAAATCGACGAATATTTTTCAAATTTTCTATTCAGTGGCCTATTATGAACCGCCGCCACACGCCACAACGAAATCAAATAACAAAAGAGTACTTTTGAAAAAAAGTGCTACGAAAGTGCTACGAAGGTGCTACGAAACCGCTACGAAAAATCAAAATATTAAAGTTTGCAAAATCGAAAAAAGTTAGTGGATTAATAGCGCCGTACTTTTCGAATAGTTTCAACTTATTTTTAGCGTCGAAACTGGCAAAAATTTCAAAGTCGACAAACTTGGCTAAAATCAACGTATATTTTTCAAAATTTTCTATTCATTGGCCTATTATGAACCGCCGCGACACGCCACAACTAAATAATATAACAAAAGAGTACTTTTGAAAAAAAGTGCTACGAAACCGCTACAAAAACTCAAAATAATAAAGTTTGCAAAAATCGAAAAGAAGTTAGTGGGTTAATAGCGCCGTACTATTCGAATAGTTTCAACTTATTTTTAGCCTCAAAACTGTCAAAAATTTCAAAGTCGACAAACTTGGCTAAAATCAACGAATATTCTTCAAATTTTCTATTCAGTGGCCTATTATGAACCGCCGCCACACGCCACAACTAAATAAAATAACAAAAGAGTACTTTTGAAAAAAAGTGCTACGAAACCGCTACAAAAACTCAAAATATTAAAGTTTGCAAAAATTGAAAAGAAGTTAGTGGGTTAATAGCGCCGTACTATTCGAATAGTTTCAACTTATTTTTAGCGTCAAAACTGGCAAAATTTTTAAAGTCGACAAACTTGGCTAAAATAAACGAATATTTTTCAAATTTTCTATTCAGTGGCCTATTATGAACCGCCGCCACACGCCACAATTAAAAAAAATAACAAAAGAGTACTTTAGAAAAAAAGTGCTACGAAAGTGCTACGAAGGTGCTACGAAGTGCTAGGAAACCTCTTCGAAAACTCAAAAATATTAAAGTTTACAAAAGTCGAAAAAAAGTTAGTGGGTTAATAGCGCCGTACTATTCGAATAATTTTAACTTAGTTTTAACTTCAAAACTGGCAAAAATTTCAAAGTCGACAAACTTGGCTAAAATTAACGAATATTTTTCAAAATTTCTATTCAGTGGCCTATTATGAACCGCCGCCACACGCCACAACTAAATAAAATAACAAAAGAGTACTTTAAAAAAAAAGTGCTACGAAGGTGCTACGAAGTGCTACGAAACCGCTACGAAAACTCAAAAATATTAAAGTTTACAAAAGTCGAAAAAAAGTTAGTGGGTTAATAGCGCCGTACTATTCGAATAGTTTTAACTTATTTTTAGCCTCAAAACTGGCAAAAATTTCAAAGTCGACAAACTTGGCTTAAATCAACGAATATTTTTCAAATTTTCTATTCAGTGGCCTACTATGAACCGCCGCCACATGCCACAACTAAATAAAATAACAAAAGAGTACTTTTGAAAAAAAGTGCTACGAAGGTGCTACGAAGTGCTACGAAACCGCTACGAAAACTCAAAAATATTAAAGTTTACAAAAGTCGAAAAAAAGTTAGTGGGTTAATAGCGCCGTACTATTCGAATAGTTTCAACTTATTTTTAGCCTCAAAACTGGCAAAAATTTCAAAGTCGACAAACTTGGCTAAAATCAACGAATATTTTTCAAATTTTCTATTCAGTGGCCTATTATGAACCGCCGCCACACGCCATAACTAAATAAAATAACAAAAGAATACTTTTGAAAAAAAGTGCTATGAAGGTGCTACGAAGTGCTACGAAACCGCTACGAAAACTCAAAAATATTAAAGTTTACAAAAGTCGAAAAAAAGTTAGTGGGTTAATAGCGCCGTACTATTCGAATAGTTTTAACTTATTTTTAGCCTCAAAACTGGCAAAAATTTCAAAGTCGACAAACTTGGCTAAAATCAACGAATATTTTTCAAATTTTCTATTCAGTGGCCTACTATGAACCGCCGCCACATGCCACAACTAAATAAAATAACAAAAGAGTACTTTTGAAAAAAAGTGCTACGAAGGTGCTACGAAGTGCTACGAAACCGCTACGAAAACTCAAAAATATTAAAGTTTACAAAAGTCGAAAAAAAGTTAGTGGGTTAATAGCGCCGTACTATTCGAATAGTTTCAACTTATTTTTAGCCTCAAAACTGGCAAAAATTTCAAAGTCGACAAACTTGGCTAAAATCAACGAATATTTTTCAAATTTTCTATTCAGTGGCCTATTATGAACCGCCGCCACACGCCATAACTAAATAAAATAACAAAAGAATACTTTTGAAAAAAAGTGCTATGAAGGTGCTACGAAGTGCTACGAAACCGCTACGAAAACTCAAAAATATTAAAGTTTACAAAAGTCGAAAAAAAGTTAGTGGGTTAATAGCGCCGTACTATTCGAATAGTTTCAACTTATTTTTAGCCTCAAAACTGGCAAAAATTTCAAAGTCGAGAAACTTGGCTATAATCGACAAATATTTTTAAATTTTTTTATTCAGTGGCCTATTATGAATCGCCGCCACACGCCACAACGAAATAAAATAACAAAAGAGTAAGTACTTTTGAAAAAAAGTGCCAATAGTGGCCAGTTATACCTTGGTTTGTAACGAGATGCCTTGCATACCACCTCGTTCCTACCTCATTTCTCATCGCATTTACCATTATTTTTCCTCTAAATTTGAATATTTAATTTTGGATTTTATTCGACAGTTATTTGTCATTTTTTATTCATTATTTTCTCACTTCTTCTCCTGGCCTCATGGTAATGGGACATTTTTATATTCAAAGTCTGATTCGTGTGAAATAAATGTAAAATGAAATGAAATAATTTATTTTTAACTTTTGGACACATTGATCACTTGGTTAAGTCAAATAAATTTACAATTAGTGGCGAGTACAGCAAAGCAAAATGTGCGATCTTTTGTGGAGAAGAGCTCGCCGAATATACTCTACAAGCGTTGCATCTTTTAACTGTGCTAACTGAGTATACTAATTTGTGTGGATTGTATGTAAACTAAACTGTGCTAACTGAGTTTAACTACGCTCCGGCCGTTCGACAAGTTCCTGATCCTGATTCCTGCGATCACGCCTGAGGGCTCGCCCGGGACCCTTGGCGAGCCGCGGGCGTGACATGTTTACCCTATATTTTATTTTAAAGCCGAATATTGTTTAAAAGGTTTATTTACACATATTATAAATACAGACCATAAAAAACAACAAACGGTCACGATAAATCGCTGTATTTTTTTATTGCAAAATCTGCCTTGTTCTGTAAATTGTTTAATGTGAAGGATGGTCGAGCTCAGTGTGCACTAGAGAGGTTGTTCATGGAGGACTCGATTTAAAAGAATCACGAAAATAATTCAAAAGTTACGCCTTTACCATGTCCGATCACAAATTTAGCAAGTCAAATACTTTTTATTGCCTATGAATAACCAAAAAAGCTTTGGTGATTTATAATATACCGAACTGCGTCACTTAAATTTTTTAATAGGCTCCTAATAAGATGCAAGACGAATAAAGCAAGAAAAAAGATCACCGAGACCCTCGGTGTTGTGTACAAAGTGTTCACGCCAAGATTTTAAATCGAACTAATAATTTTGTCGTTTATAGTTTTTATTTACGAACTTATACTATCTAACGATTATATTGTGACGAACCAACTAAGTCACGACTCTGCCGATTGTTTTAGAGTTATGTAGGTGTCTCGAAAACAATAAAAAGCGGCCAAGTGCGAGTCGGACTTGCCCATGAAGGGTTCCGTATCAGCAAGTAACATTAGGTTAGGTTAGGTTAGGTTAGGTTAGGTTAGGTTAGGTTGTTGTAAATATACTCTTTAGTAATAAGTAATAAGGACACTGGCAAGTTTTTATATATATTCTTTATTTTGATATTCGCTGTTGTGTCACCTTTTTAAAATGTCTGTCTGTCTGTTTTTAACTCCGTAACACCATCGGCATTTCTATATAAAATATATTATTATTTTCCACTGCCACATCTTTCTTTTTACTGCAGGTTATGGGCCCAGAGCCTATGTAACCTTGCAGGTGGTGTATTGCAGTTTCTACGACGTTCACCAGAGACATGAGTACGACACCCGCTACAGAGGCTGCCCGCGGCGACAGCCCGACGGCCACAGGATCCGGAGCTACTCCAGCTACATCGGGACCAGTGTTCGTGCCGAGCGGTGTTCCTCCCATACCAAAACTGGAAGGTCGCGCTAACTACGGGACCTGGAGCTTTGGAATGAAGATGTTCCTGGTAGATTGCGGTTTGTGGAACTGTGTGGAGAAGCCGACTGTCTTCGCTGCCCAAAGAGCAGAATTTCAGCGGCTAGACGAACAGACACTAGCAAAGATATGCCTAAGTATTTCACCACGCATATACTCGACCGTGAAAGGAGCGAAGTCTGCGAGTGAAGCTTGGGAAAAGCTGAAGGCCCAATATGCAGACAAAGGCCTAGATAGAAAACTGTGCTTACTAAGGCAACTATTTAATACGAAGATGACAGGAGATATGGAGACCTACATTAATACGATTAGGGATCTACAAGAAAAGTTGCATGAGATTGATGCTGGACTAGATGATGAATTTGTTGGAGTGATAATGCTAACTGGACTGCCTGATACATACAAGCCCCTCATCATGGCTTTGCAACACTCAGGTGTAAAGATATCATCGGACTCGGTGGCTACACGTCTTCTACAGGAAGATCAGAAATCGACGTCTGAAGAACCTTCTACCAGTGCATTAGTTTCGGCCTGTTCATCAAAATCCACAGTAGTGCAGTGTACATTTTGCAAGAAGTTTGGTCATGTTGTTAAAAATTGTAGAAAAAGAAAATCTAAATTCCAAAAAAATAACAACAATGTGAACCAGACACATAATACAACTGATGTTACACTTTCATCCTCTTTTCACTCCCTTCCTTTAGGTCCCCAACCTAACTGGCTTCTGGATTCTGGAGCAACTTCGCATATGTGCAAGGACCGAAACTGCTTCCAGACCGTGACTACGGCGTCCAAGCCAATATTCGTCGCCAATAATTCTTCAATTCCTTGTGAAGGTACAGGTACAGTCAGTTTACCCCTATCTAGTACTTTGAGCACTATTTCGGACGTTCTATACGTTCCGGACTTAGCCTCAAATTTACTTTCGGTTAGCAGTTTAGTGCGTGCAGGCTTTGTTGTTTTGTTCTCCCAACGTGGTGCCACAGTTTTACGAAAGCAAAACTGCAAAATTTCAGGCGAAATTGTAGCAACGGCGTCAAATTATAATAATTTGTACCGGCTTGATGTTTCACAAGCAAATTTGACGCAAACTTGTTTACAAACAGAGTTGCTATGGCACCGACGTCTTGGACATCTCAACGTCAAAGCTATAAACGTCTTAAAAAATAGACAAGTAGGCATAGATTTTAAAGACAAAATTAAAAATGTTTGTCGGCCTTGCTTACAAGGCAAACTATCAAAGAGACCTTATGCACCTTCTAAAACGGTTACAAGTTGTAAGTTGGAAATCGTCCATAGTGATTTGTGCGGACCAATGAGTACACACTCTTTTGGTGGTGCTCTTTACTTACTAACTTTCACAGACGACTTCTCACGTAAAACTTTCGGTTATCTTCTTAGGTCGAAGAAGGAAGTTTTCTCGAAGTTCGTCGAATTCAAGCATTTGGTTGAAAACCAAACAGGTCTCAAAATTAAAACCCTCCGATCTGATTGCGGTGGTGAGTATGTTAACACACAAATGATTGATTTTTTTGAAGGAAAATGGAATAGTTCACCAAACGTCCATTCCTTACAATCCACAACAAAATGGATTATCGGAACGTGTTAATCGTACTGTAATAGAGAAAGCTAGATCAATGCTTCAAGACGCTGGTCTTCCTAGAGCATATTGGGGTGAAGCTGTTAACACAGCAATCTACCTGAAAAATCATTCCCCTACAACAGCTCTAAATAACAGAATTCCTCAGGAAGTCTGGACCGGCGAAAAGGTGAATCTTTCCCACCTTAGAGTATTTGGCTGTGAGGCTCACGTGCTGATCCCAAAGGAGAAGCGCAGAAAGCTTGACCCTAAATCACAGAGCTGTGTATTTGTAGGGTATTCAGAGCAATGCAAAGGTTTTCGTCTTATCGATCCTCGAAACCCGAGGAAAGTTATAATAGCTAGAGATGTAGTTTTTATCGAAGATAAATCATGCCCGATTCCCGCTGATCAACCTTCAACTGAAACTGTTTTTTCACCAGTCTCCACTATACCGTACGTGATCGACGTTAGTCCACCCATTCCTTCAACTTCGACCTCTAATACTAATCCTTCGCCCACAGAAAGCTCTCTTCCCACTCCTATTCCTGCTGTGCCGCCAGATCCTGATCCTACTTCAACCCCTGTTGTTGAAGCGGAACCTGCGGAGGTGTTCACTGACGCCGAGTCTGAACCTCCAACGGAAGTGTCAGAACCTGATAACATCAGCAACACAGAGAGTGAGAGGCGATATCCAATTAGAGAACGTCGACCACCCATTCGTTTTCCTGAAAACGAAGACGGGTCAACTCTCTATATGGTTTCTTGCGAGTCCGAGCCGGAGACGTACAAAGAAGCCATGGCGGACTCAAATAAGGATCAGTGGATAAAAGCAATGGAGGCGGAATACACTTGTCTTATGAAAAATGGGACCTGGACATTAGTGGACAGACCCGAAGATAGGAAAGTCATAAAAAACAAATGGGTTTTCAGAATAAAGAAGGACACTTGTGGCAAAATCGTAAAGTTCAAAGCAAGACTTGTTGCCAAAGGCTTTACACAAGTTTATGGCGTAGACTACGGGGAGACATTCTCACCGGTAGCTAGGTTGTCTTCAGTCAGACTACTCTTAGCATTCGCAGCCCAAGCTCATCTCACAATTGACCACATCGATGTGGAAACTGCCTTCCTTAATGGTGTTTTGGAAGAAGAAATATTCATGGAACAGCCTGAAGGCTATGTTCTTGAAGGTAAAAAGAAAGTATGTTTACTTAAAAAGTCTCTTTATGGACTAAAGCAGGCTCCTCGACAATGGAACCTTAAGGTCCGTGAAGCTATGGAGTGTCTGTCAATGACACAACTTGAGATGGAACACTGCATTTTCTACAAAAGGAAAAACCAAAATCTTTTAATTATAGCTGTCTTTGTCGACGACTTTTTCATATTTAGCAACAACGAAGCTATGAAAACAAATTTTAAAATAGAGTTACAGAAAAAGTTTGTTATAAAAGATTTAGGCCCATTAAAAGACTGCCTTGGTATGCGTGTCTCACAAAAGGATGGTATTATAACTGTGGATCAGACTAACTACATAGACAAGCTCATTACGAAATTTGGTCTGACAGATGCCATCACTGTATCGACACCGTTAGAGCCAGGACTCAAACTTGTTCTACCGGGTAAAGAGGACGAACGCCCCGATCTTCCCTATCAGCAGCTTATCGGCTCATTAATGTATGTTGCACTAGGCACGTGACCCGACATCTCGCATGCAGTGTCACTTCTCAGCCAATTCAACACACATTACGGGGAGGTACACTGGCGAGCCGCCAAGCGTGTCGTTCGTTACCTCAAGGGGACAAAGTCCTTAAAACTATGTTTCCAGCGTAACAGCGATGTCATCGACGTGCTGGGCTACACTGATGCCGATTTTGGTTCGAACGCTGTAGATCGACGCTCGTACACCGGTTACGTTTTCATGTTAAGTGGGGGACCCATATCATGGGAATCACGCAAACAGCGTACGGTCGCCCTGTCCACGACGGAAGCTGAGTATATGTCTCTCAGCGAGGCATGCAAAGAAGCGATCTACATCCGTTCCATTATACAGTCATTATTTAACACCAACTTACCCATAACAGTGTTCTGTGACAACCAAAGTTCACTTAAACTTGCTCACAGTAACACTTATCATTCCAGGACAAAACACATCGATATTAGGCATCACTTCATACGCTCCCATTCCAATAGCGAAGTCATATTTAAATACATCCCATCCACAAAAATGCCTGCTGATGTTTTGACCAAACCTCTTGCAAAGTTGAAACATCACAAGTGTGTCAAATCTCTGGGTTTAGTGTAAATAAATTAATTCTTCGTGAATAAGCCAGGGGTATAAAACATTTTTATGTGGTGTATTAGTGTTAATGTCATGTGTTGGTTTAAGTCAGGGTATAGTTAACGTAGATAGTGATGTATACATACATGGTGTTCTTATTACGGGGAGGTGTTGTAAATATACTCTTTAGTAATAAGTAATAAGGACACTGGCAAGTTTTTATATATATTCTTTATTTTGATATTCGCTGTTGTGTCACCTTTTTAAAATGTCTGTCTGTCTGTTTTTAACTCCGTAACACCATCGGCATTTCTATATAAAATATATTATTATTTTCCACTGCCACATCTTTCTTTTTACTGCATAGGTTAGGTTAGGTTAGGTTAGGTTAGGTTAGGTTAGGTTAGGTTCCCCCCCGATGGTTGCTCGCCTTGTCGTGGCGGGGGGGCTCTAGTAACCGTGGTTGTGGAAGTCCACGGTGAAGCAAAGAGGCAACCGGGCCGGCTTGTTGAGGAGCCAGGCTGGCCCGAGGAGGGCGCTCCCAGCG
The DNA here is from genome assembly GCA_948473455.1 of Teleiodes luculella. NCBI lineage: Eukaryota > Metazoa > Arthropoda > Insecta > Lepidoptera > Gelechiidae > Teleiodes > Teleiodes luculella. Next base: position 35,750 of record CAOKYR010000441.1, on the reverse strand, counting down.
GGCTGTACAAGTCCGCTGCGGACGCGCTAGGAGGTGGGACCGCGGGAGAAGAGGAGTGCCGGTATTACGGTGCGCCGTTCTCCCTATCTCTCGCGGCCGTGGCGAGATCGCAGGGGGTAGGGAGCTCGCAATCCGTATCCCCTGCGAGCTGGCGAGGCCGTTCCCTGGGAACGGCACTGGTGGGGCCGCAGAGGAGGAGGCATGTTGGTATAACGGTGCGCCGCTTGCCCTATCCTCTGCGGCCGAGGTGTGGTCGGTGGCAGAGCCACGTACCAGATCTGCCACATGGCCTCCTAGTAGCAGACTCTCGATGGAGTCTGCTACAGTACTGGTGGAGTGGAGGCCGAGGAGGAGGGTGTGATCTGCCTAGTGTTCCCGGCAGATCACGCCGTGTAGGAGGTCGGGGTGGGAGGACCTCGTGGATGGAGGAGTGATCCACGAGCTTCTTCCACCCCGAGACGTGGAGGGTCCGCGAGAGCGGACAGCACCGGCGGGTTCGCGGAAGAATGCGAAAGCGTCCCCGCGTTCCCGCCCTAATGGTGCCAGGTGGAACACCGCGGGGTTTAGTGGGTATACCCCGACCTTTTCAGGACGGAGCAGTGCCCTTTTCAGGGCGCCGGGAGTCCCACACATCGTGCGTAACGCATTCCCCGCGTCAAAAAAAAAAAAAAAAAAAAAAAAAAAAAAAAAAAAAAAAAAAAAAAGGTTAGGTTAGGTTAGGTTAGGTTAGGTTAGGTTAGGTTAGGTTGGGATGTTTGGTGGTCGCCTCCTAGAGTGGGAGGTGGGTAGTAGTCGTGTGGGTACTTGTACCTCACGAAGGCTACCTGCTTCCCCGGCACATCCCGGGCAACGCAGTTGGCGAGTGGAGATTGGTTTACCAATTTCCTCTTTCCAGCTGTGGCTAAGAATCACCAAAAACCCCAAGCCCTGGTGTTACCAACCGTGCCTGTGGCTGCGTGGCTGAGGGGGAGCTCAGTCGCAAACGGTGGGGCCCTGATACCTGGTGCCCTCAGGGTCTATTTGTAGCCGGCCCCCCGCACGCGGGGCTCTGCGGGGTGGTGTTTTTATTTCCCTAGCTACTCGTGGGAACAAGATGGATGTTAATATAAAACTTAGTGACGTTAGTGGAAGAAAATATAGGGCAGCGGTGGTTTCCCGCTTGCCCACAACCTCGAAGGGGACTGAATCTGATTCGGACGCGATGTCCATGGGACATGCGTCGGGGTCAGATTCCGACCTCTCGCACACGGAGACAGTCGTCTCCAACCCGTCGTCTGTGGCTTCTGGCTCTCGGTCCAAGCGTTCCAAGGTTACTGACAGTGAGTCGGACCTTGGGACGGTTGCAACGAAGCCCAAACACGTTGCCAAGCGAGGCAGAGGGCGGCCGCCCACTACGGGGCAGTATATGGGCCTCGCTAGGGCAAAAGAAGAGGCGAATAAAGCCAAGAGGGCCGAGCTGGACCTCGAGGCTGAACAGGAGGTTGCGAATACCGTGAGGGAGATGGCACGTATACCTGCTGACTCCCTTGCGGAAAAGATGGCTAGCGGAGTCACAGCAATTAGACAGGTGGCTTCCAAGTCTAAAAACTTGAAGGGCACATTTATCTCTGCCCTGAAGACGGCTGCAAGCCAGATAGAGGAGGCAGCAACGGCCCTATCGGTCAGAACATCGACGGAGGAGGTGCAGGCATTACGTTCGGAGAATACGGACTTGCGGACACAAATGGAGGGGCTCCGTAACGAGGTAGTCGCGCTCAGAAATGAGATCGACCGCCTACGTTCGGAGCGAGTCCGCACACCGGTGCCGGTGCCTGCATCTGCTCCTGAAAAGGAACGTTGCAGGGATGAAGAGTGGCGGGCTTCCATGATGAGAGACATCGGCTTCATGGTGGAAGCCAAACTTGCAGGCCTCGAAGACCGCCTCCTCCCTGAGACGAGGCTGCGTCCTCCTCTGAGGGCGGATGCTAAGTCTGGCTCTCGTCCGAGTGGCGGTGGGAGCAACGCGCCCACACGAGGTACGGAAACCCAGGTTTCTGAACCTCAACAGGAGACTTGGAGCCAAGTGGTACGGAGAAAAAAGAAGCCGCAACAGGTTGCAGCTACCACAACCGCCCCTCAGGCGTTGCCTCCGGTGAGTCATGTACCTAGTACAAGACCGCGCGGAAAGGCGACACCCAAAAAGGCCAAGACAGCAAAGGACAAACTGCGGCCACCAAGATCGGCTGCAGTTGTCATAACGCTGCCTCCGGAGGCTACAGAGCAGGGTCTCACCTATCAAAATGTGCTGATCCAAGCAAAGGCTTCGGTAAACTTGGCCTCATTGGGAATAAATGGGGTCAACTTCCGATTAGCCGCTACAGGAGCTCGTGTGTTGGAGATCCCTGGCACTGATACAGAGAAGAAGGCTGATTTGCTTGCGGCTAAGCTGCGTGAGACCCTGCCAGAGGCGGTAAAAGTCGTCCGGCCTACAAAATGCGCAGACTTGCGCATTTCTGGGCTGGATGACTCGGTGGGAGCGGCAGATATCGTGGCCGCTATCGTTTTGGCAACAAAGTGCTCGCAAGAGCATGTCAAGGTGGGGGCCATCCGAGTGGGCTTTTTCGGCATGAGCAGCGTCCTCGTGCAGTGCCCAGTGGCGGCAGCTAAAAGCCTAGCGCAAAGCGGCCGCCTTCTGGTGGGCTGGAGTGCTGCACGAGTGCAGGCACTGGAGCCGAGGCCTATGAAATGCTTCAAGTGTTTTGAGATTGGCCACACTGCGCTCCAGTGTCGCTCCCAAGTAGACCGAAGCAAGAACTGCTTTAGGTGTGGCAAGCCCGACCATCTTGCGGCAGAGTGCACGGGTGATCTGCACTGCCCAATATGTGCGGCGGCCGGCAGACCGGCAAATCATGCACCTGGGGGTCGCAAGTGCATGCGGCCGAGAAAGTCCAAGAGAGTACCTGCTAAGACCCCAGGTACTCGGACACAAACGACACAGGAGCCGCCCCGGGAGGCGATGGAGACCGGTCATTAATGGCTGCTCCCATTCGCTTCCTCCAGGGGAATTTGAACCACTGCGCAGGTGCGCAGGATCTCTTCCTGCAATCCATGCTGCAGTGGTCAGTGGATATTTCCGTCGCCGCAGAGCCCTACTTTGTGTCTTCCCAGCCCAATTGGGCGGGGGACATCGGGGGCTCTGTGGCGATAGTCGTCAAGGCTGGCTCGGGGTCCCTGAGAGTGGTGGACAGGGAACCCGGTTTTGTCACCGCTGTCTGGCAAGACATCTTGGTTGTCGGAGTATATCTCTCCCCAAACTGGCCTCTCACACAGTTCGAGGATATACTTGAGCGTGTGGGAGCGGCAGTAAGGCGGTCGTCCTCGAGGAATATTCTCGTCCTCGGGGATTTTAATGCCAAGAACATGTTGTGGGGGTCTCCGGCGACTGACATTCGCGGCGAGACAGTGGCGGAATGGGCGATGTTGTGCGGCCTCGTGCTGCTCAACCGAGGCTCAGTACACACGTGCGTGCGACCGCAGGGCGGGTCTATAGTGGACTTAACGTTCGCTAGCCCTGCGCTTGCATCACGTGTGTCAAACTGGCGCGTCATAGTGGATGTGGAGGCTCTTTCGGATCACCGATATATTCGGTTCGAATCCTCCGCATCGGTGTCGGCTAACATGGCGCGCCAGCAAGGGGAAGCAAGCCAGCCACCCTTTCCCAGATGGTCTCTCTCTCACCTCAATGAGGAGCTGTTGGCGGAGGCTGCCATCGTCCAATCTTGGACGATGCAGCCCAGTGAGTCAACTGAGGTGAGTGAGGAGGCAATGCAGTTCAGGGGCGCTCTGACGCGCATTTGTGACGCTGCCATGCCCCGCGCCAAGTGCCGTCCATCTAGGAGGCAAATGTACTGGTGGACTCAGGAGATTGCTGATCTCCGCACGGCATGCGTTGCGGCGCGCCGTGAGTCTACCAGATACAGACGTTTACGAAACCGGAGCGACGAGATGGCGGACCTGCTCCACAGCCGGTACCTGGAGACAAAGAAAGCTCTGCAGGTGGCAATCAGCAGGTCCAAGAACGAAGGCAGGCAGCGTATGCTCGAGGACCTCAATAGGGATCCGTGGGGGCGCCCGTACCGTGCGGCGAGGAATAAACTTCGCCCACAGGTGCCCCCGGTCACGGAGTCCTTACAGCCTCAGCTGGTGGAGAGAGCGGTGACGGCCCTGTTTCCGGACGGGCCTGATCTTACTCCTCCAGCGATGGCGGATCCCAGCGTGGAAAATGAGGCTGCTGAAGGGGTTCCTCAGCTGGAGCCTGCCGAGTTCCGTAGGGCTATGCTCAAACTCCGAGCTAAAAAGACTGCGCCGGGGCCGGATGGCGTCCCAGGTCGGGTACTGGCATTGGCGTTGGAATCGTTGGGGGCTCACCTTGCCGAGCTTCTCGACCACTGCCTAGCGTCAAGTCAGTTCCCGAACTGCTGGAAGGAGGGCCGGTTGGTCCTTTTACAGAAGGATGGGCGCCCCTTGGACGTGATTCCCACCACGGGATCGATTCCGTTGCGCCCCATAGTGCTGTTAGATGATGCGGGAAAGCTCTTTGAGCGCATAATTGCCTTCCGCATCATCCGACACATGTATCGGGTAGGCCCCGATCTTTCTGATCGTCAGTTCGGGTTCCGGGAGTGCCGATCCACCATTGATGCGATCATGCGTGTTAAAGCACTCTCGGAGGAGACGGTTGCCTCCGGCGGCGTGTTGCTCGCGGTGTCTCTGGACATAGCCAATGCGTTCAACTCGCTGCCCTTTTCCATCATCCTGGAGGCCCTCAGGTACCATCAGCTCCCACTGTACCTGAGGAAATTGATCGAGGCCTACCTGACCGATAGGTGGGTAGTATGGGTCGGACAGGACGGCAGAACCCACAGGAGAGCGGTGCGATGCGGTGTTCCACAAGGATCGGTCCTAGGACCGCTTCTGTGGAACATCGGATACGATTGGGTTTTGCGAGGTGCCTTACCTTCGGGCCTTGACCTTATCTGTTATGCTGATGACACGTTGGTCACGGCCCGGGGAGGATGCTACGAGGAGGCGGCAGCGCTCGCCACCGCTGGTGTACAGCGAGTGGTTGGGCGAATTCGAATGTTGGGCCTAAGGGTTGCCCTCAACAAAACCGAGGTTTTGTGTTTTCACGGACCAAGGAGGGGGCCTCCTGCAGGTGCCAACATTACGATTGATGGAATACGACTCGATGTAAAGCCCCAGATGAAATATTTGGGACTTTACCTCGACTCAAGGTGGAACTTCCGGGAGCACTTCCGGAGATTAGCTCCAAAGCTGATCCAGACCGCTTGTGCTCTCGGGAGGCTGCTCCCCAATATAGGAGGACCAAGTCGGACCTGTCGGCGCCTGTATACGGGTGTGGTCCGTTCGATGGCCCTATATGGGGCGCCAGTGTGGGTCGGGGCTTTGACTGGCCCGAACAGGGCTCTGCTGTACTCTTCGCAGCGAGTCTTAGCCGTCAGAGCCATCCGAGGATACCGCACTGTGTCGCACGAGGCGGCTTGCGTGCTCGCTGGTACGCCTCCCTGGGACCTTGACTCCGAGGTCCTGGCGGAGGTGTATCACCGATCAGCGGAGGTCAGAGCAGAGGGGAGCTGTCCTCCCCCTGACGAGATCCAGAGGTGGCGGCAGGACGCTCAAGCCGAAATGCTCGTCCGGTGGGCGCAACGGCTCCAAGAGCCAAGCGCGGGCCTGCGGACCGTGGTGGCTGTTCGCCCAGTCCTAAAGGAGTGGGTGGATAGGTGTCACGGCTCGCTAACCTTTCGGCTGGTGCAGATTCTGTCGGGGCACGGGTGCTTCGGCAGGTACCTGTGCCGCATAGCCGGCAGGGAGTTGTCGGCGGTGTGTCATCACTGTGCAAGCAGTGAGGACACCGCCGACCACACCCTGGGGGTGTGCCAAGCGTGGGCAAACGAGCGATCCGCGCTCGTCTCTGTCGTTGGTGGCGACCTTTCCTTGCCGGCCGTGGTTAAGGCCATGGTCGACGACAAAAGGTCGTGGGAGGCGATGGTCTCCTTCTGCGAGGCAGTAATGTCGCAGAAGGAGGCAGCGGAGCGGACTCGAGAGGAGGATCCCCTCTCGGCTCCAATCCGCAGACGGAGAGTAGGGCGAAGAAGGAGGGCTTTTGCCCACCTCCTTCCGCCCTAGGGAAGGCTCATCGGGTGGTCGGCGGGGAAATCCGGCCACTCGAACCAGTAAGGGCCTTCGTGGAGGATGTGGACTGCCTCGTGTTCCCGGCAGCCCACATCAATTCGTAGCTCGGGGTGGATAGCTCCTCCCACCCCGATCGTGGAGGGTTCGCGAAAGCGGACGGCACCGGCGGGTTCGCGGAAGAATGCGAAAGCGTACCCGTGTTCCCGCCTAAAGGTGCGTGGTGGAACACCGCGGGGTTTTAGTCGGTAAGAGTCCGACATAACCCAGCCGCCGCCCCGGGCGTCTGGGTATCCATGAGGATTTCCCCGCGTCAAAAAAAAAAAAAAAAAAAAAAAAAAAAAAGGTTAGGTTAGGTTAGGTTAGGTTAGGTTAGGTTAGGTTAGGTTAGGTTAGGTTAGGTTAGGTTAGGTTAGGTTAGGTTAGGTTGGGATGTTTGGTGGTCGCCTCCAAGAGTGGGAGGTGGGTAGTAGTCGTGTGGGTACTTGTACTTCACGAAGGCTACCTGCTTCTCCGGCACATCCCGGGCAACGCAGCTGGCGACTGGAGATTGGATTATACCGATCTCCTCTTTCCAGCTGTGGCTAAGAACCACCAAGAACCCCAAGCCCTGGTGTTACCAACCGTGCCTGTGGCTGCGTGGCTGAGGGGGAGCTCAGTCGCAAACGGTGGGGCCCTGATATCTGGTGCCCTCAGGGTCTATTTGTAGCCGGCCCCCCGCATGCGGGGCTCTGCGGGGTGGTGTTGTTATTTCCCTAGCTTCTCGTGGGAACAGTATGGATGTCAATGATAAAATTAAAGACGTAAGTGGAAGAAAGAATAAGGCAGCGGTGGTTTCCCGCTTGCCTACAACCTCAAAGGGGACTGAGTCTGATTCGGACGCGATGTCCTTGGGACATGCGTCGGGGTCAGATTCCGACCTCTCGCACACGGAGACAGTCGTCTCCAACCCGTCGTCTGTGGCTTCTGGCTCTCGGTCCAAGCGTTCCAAGGTTACTGACAGTGAGTCGGACCTTGGGGCGGTTGCGACGAAGCCCAAACACGTTGCCAAGCGAGGCAGAGGGCGGCCGCCCACTACGGGACATTATATGGGCCTCGCAAAGGCAAAAGAAGAGGCGAATAAAGCCAAGAGGGCCGAGCTGGACCTCGAGGCTGAACAGGAGGTAGCAAACACCGTGAGGGAGCTGGCTCGTATACCCGCCGACTCCCTTGCGGAAAAGCTGACTAGCGGAGTCACAGCAATTAGGCAGGTGGCTTCAAAGTCTAAAAATTTGAAGGGCACATTTATCTCCGCCCTGAAGACGGCTGCAAGCCAGATAGAGGAGGCAGCAACGGCCCTATCGGTCAGAACATCAACGGAGGAGGTACAGGCATTGCGTTCGGAGAACACGGACTTGCGGACGCAAATGGAGGGGCTCCGTAATGAGGTAGTCGCGCTCAGAAATGAGATCGACCGCCTTCGTTCGGAGCGAGTCCGCACACCGGTGCCGGTGCCTGTATCTGCTCCTCGTAAGGATGAAGAGTGGCGGGCTTCCATGATGAGAGACATTGGCTTCATGATGGAAGCCAAACTCGCAGGCCTCGAAGACCGCCTCCTCCCTGAGACGAGGCTGCGTCCACCCCTGAGGGCGGATGCTAAGTCTGGCTCTCGTGCGAGTGCCGGTGTAAGCAATGCGCCCACACGAGGTACGGAAACCCAGGTTACTGAACCTCAACAGGAGACTTGGAGCCAAGTGGTACGGAGAAAAAAGAAGCCGCAACAGGCTGCAGCTACCACAACCGCCCCTCAGACGTTGCCTCCGGTGAGTCATGTACCTAGTACAAGACCGCGCGGAAAGGCGACGCCCAAAAAGGCTAAGACAGCGAAGGAAAAACTGCGGCCACCAAGATCGGCTGCAGTTGTCATAACGCTGCCCCCGGAGGCTACAGAGCAGGGTCTCACTTACCAAAATGTGCTGATCCAAGCAAAAGCGTCGGTAAATTTGGCCTCATTGGGAATAAATGGGGTCAACTTCCGGCTAGCCGCCACGGGAGCACGTGTTTTGGAGATCCCTGGCACAGATACAGAGGGGAAGGCTGACTTGCTCGCGGCTAAGCTGCGTGAGACCCTGCCAGAGGCGGTAAAAGTCGTCCGGCCTACAAAATGTGCAGACTTGCGCATTTCTGGGCTGGATGACTCGGTGGGAGCGGCAGATATCGTGGCCGCTATCGTTCTGGCAACGAAGTGCTCGCAAGAGCATGTCAAGGTGGGGGCAATCCGAGTAGGCCTTTTCGGCATGAGCAGCGTCCTCGTGCAGTGCCCAGTGGCGGCAGCTAAAAGCCTAGCGCAAAGCGGCCGCCTTCTGGTGGGCTGGAGTGCTGCACGAGTGCAGGCACTGGAGCCGAGGCCAATGAAATGCTTCAAGTGTTTCGAGATTGGTCACACTGCGCTCCAGTGCCGCTCCCAAGTAGACCGGAGCAAGAACTGCTTCAGGTGTGGCAAGCCCGACCACCTTGCGGCAGAGTGCACGGGTGACCTGCACTGCCCAATATGTGCGGCAGCCGGCAGACCGGCAAATCATGCACCTGGGGGTCGCAAGTGCAGGCGGCCGAGAAAATCCAAGAGAGTACCTGCTAAGACCCCAGGTACTCGGACAGAAAAGATACAGGAGCCGCCCCGGGAGGCGATGGAGACCGGTCATTAATGGCTGCTCCCCACCGCTTCCTCCAGGGGAATCTGAACCACTGCGCAGGTGCGCAGGATCTCTTCCTGCAATCCATGCTGCAGTGGTCAGTTGATGTTTCCGTCGCCGCAGAGCCCTACTTTGTGTCTTCCCAGCCCAATTGGGCGGGGGACACCGGGGGCTCTGTAGCGATAGTCGTCAGGGCTGGCTCGGGGTCCCTAAGAGTGGTGGACAGGGAACCCGGTTTTGTCACCGCTGTCTGGCACGACATCTTGGTTGTCGGAGTCTATCTATCCCCAAACTGGCCTCTCACACAGTTCGAGGATCTACTTGAACGTGTGGGAGCGGCAGTAAGGCGGTCGTCCTCGAGGAACATTCTCGTCCTCGGGGATTTTAATGCCAAGAACGTGTTGTGGGGGTCTCCGGCGACTGACATTCGCGGCGAGACAGTGGCGGAATGGGCAATGTTGTGCGGCCTCGTGCTGCTCAACCGAGGCTCAGTACACACGTGCGTGCGACCGCAGGGCGGGTCTATAGTGGACTTAACGTTCGCTAGCCCTGCGCTTGCATCACGTGTGTCAAACTGGCGCGTCATAGTGGGTGTGGAGACTCTTTCGGATCACCGATATATTCGGTTTGAATCCTCCGCATCGGTGTCGGCTAACATGGCGCGCCAGCAAGGGGAAGCAAGCCAGCCACCCTTTCCCAGATGGTCTCTCACTCACCTCAATGAGGAGCTGTTGGCGGAGGCTGCTATCGTACAATCTTGGACGATGCAGCCCAGTGAGTCAACTGAGGTGAGTGAGGAGGCCATGCAGTTCAGGGGCGCTCTGACGCGCATCTGTGACGCTGCTATGCCCCGCGCCAAGTGCCGTCCATCTAGGAGGCAAATGTACTGGTGGACTCAGGAGATTGCTGATCTCCGCACGGCATGCGTTGCGGCGCGCCGTGAGTCGACCAGATACAGACGTTTACAAAACCGGAGCGACGAGATGGTGGACCTGCTCCACAGCCGGTACCTGGAGACAAAGAAAGCTCTTCAGGTGGCAATCAGCAGGTCCAAGAACGAAGGCAGGCAGCGTATGCTCGAGGACCTCAATAGGGATCCGTGGGGGCGCCCGTACCGTGCGGCGAGGAATAAACTTCGCCCACAGGTGCCCCCGGTCACGGAGTCCTTACAGCCTCAGCTGGTGGAGAGAGCGGTGACGGCCCTGTTTCCGGACGGGCCTGATCTTACTCCTCCAGCGATGGCGGATCCCAGCGTGGAAAATGAGGCCGCTGAAGGGGTTCCTCAGCTGGAGCCTGCCGAGTTCCGGAGGGCTATGCTCAAACTCCGAGCTAAAAAGACTGCGCCGGGGCCGGATGGCGTGCCAGGTCGGGTACTGGCATTGGCGTTGGAATCGTTGGGGGCTCACCTTGCCGAGCTTCTCGACCGTTGCCTAGCGTCAAGCCAGTTCCCGAACTGCTGGAAGGAGGGCCGGTTGGTCCTTTTACAGAAGGATGGGCGCCCCTTGGACGAGATTCCCACCACGGGATCGATTCCGTTGCGCCCCATAGTGCTGTTAGATGATGCGGGAAAGCTCTTTGAGCGCATAATTGCCTTCCGCATCATCCGACACATGTATCGGGTAGGCCCCGAACTTTCTGATCGTCAGTTCGGGTTCCGGGAGTGCCGATCCACAATTGACGCGATCATGCGTGTTAAAGCACTCTCGGAGGAGACGGTTGCCTCCGGCGGCGTGTTGCTCGCGGTGTCTCTGGACATAGCCAATGCGTTCAACTCGCTGCCCTTTTCCATCATCCTGGAGGCCCTCAGGTACCATCAGCTTCCACTGTACCTAAGGAAACTGATCGAGGCCTACCTGACCGATAGGTGGGTAGTATGGGTCGGACAGGACGGCAGAACCCACAGGAGAGCGGTGCGATGCGGTGTTCCACAAGGATCGGTCCTAGGACCGCTTCTGTGGAACATCGGATACGATTGGGTTTTGCGAGGTGCCTTCCCTTCGGGCCTTGACCTTATCTGTTATGCTGATGACACTTTGGTCACGGCCCGGGGAGGATGCTACGAGGAGGCGGCAGCGCTCGCCACTGCTGGTGTACAGCGAGTGGTTGGGCGAATTCGAATGTTGGGCCTAAGGGTTGCCCTCAACAAAACCGAGGTATTGTGTTTTCACGGACCAAGGAGGGGGCCTCCTGCAGGTGCCAACATTACGATCGATGGAACACGACTTGATGTAAAGCCCCAGATGAAATATTTGGGGCTTTACCTTGACTCGAGGTGGAACTTCCGGGAGCACTTCCGGAGATTAGCTCCAAAGCTGATCCAGACCGCTAGTGCTCTCGGGAGGCTCCTCCCCAATATAGCAGGACCGAGTCGGACCTGTCGGCGCCTGTACACGGGTGTGGTCCGCTCGATGGCCCTATATGGGGCGCCAGTGTGGGTCGGGGCTTTGACTGGCCCGAACAGGACTCTGCTGCAACGTTCGCAGCGAGTCTTAGCCGTCAGAGCCATCCGAGGATACCGCACTGTGTCGCACGAGGCGGCTTGCGTGCTCGCTGGTACGCCTCCCTGGGACCTTGACTCCGAGGTCTTGGCGGAGGTGTATCACCGATCAGCGGAGGTCAGAGAAGAGGGGAGATATCCTCCCCCTGACGAGATACAGAGGTGGCGGCAGGACGCACAAAGCGAAATGCTCGTTCGGTGGGCGCAACGGCTCCAAGAGCCAAGCGCGGGCCTGCGGACCGTGGTGGCTGTTCGCCCAGTCCTAAAGGAGTGGGTGGATAGGCGCCACGGCTCGCTAACCTTTCGGCTGGTGCAAATTCTGTCGGGGCACGGATGCTTCGGCAGGTACCTGTGCCGCATAGCCGGCAGGGAGTTGTCGGCGGTGTGTCATCACTGTGCGAGCAGTGAGGACACCGCCGACCACACCCTGGAGGTGTGCCAAGCGTGGGCGAACGAGCGATCCGCGCTCGTCTCTGTCGTGGGTGGCGACCTTTCCTTGCCGGCCGTGGTTAAGGCCATGGTCGACGACAGAAGGTCGTGGGAGGCGATGGTCTCCTTCTGCGAGGCAGTAATGTCGCAGAAGGAGGCAGCGGAGCGGACCCGAGAGGACGACCCCCTCTCGGCTCCAATCCGCAGACGGAGAGCAGGGCGAAGAAGGAGGGCTTTTGCCCACCTCCTTCCGCCCTAGGGAAGGCTCATCGAGTGGTCGGCGGGGAAAACCGGCCACTCGAACTAAGGGCCTTCGTGGAGGATGTGGACTGCCCCGTGTTCCCGGCAGCCCACATCAATACGTAGCTCGGGGTGGATAGCTCCTCCCACCCCGACCGCGGAGGGTCCGCGAAAGCGGACGGCACCGGCGGGTTCGCGGAAGAATGCGAAAGCGTACCCGTGTTCCCGCCTAAAGGTGTGTGGTGGAACACCGCGGGGTTTTAGTCGGTAAGAGTCCGACATAACCCAGCCGCCGCCCCGGGCGTCTGGGTATCCATGAGGATTTCCCCGCGTCAAAAAAAAAAAAAAAAAAAAAAAAAAGGTTAGGTTAGGTTAGGTTAGGTTAGGTTAGGTTAGGTTAGGTTAGGTTAGGTTAGGTTAGGTTAGGTTAGGTTAGGTTAGGTTAGGTTAGGTTAGGTTAGGTTAGGTTAGGTTAGGTTAGGTTAGGTTAGGTTAGGTTAGGTTAGGTTAGGTTAGGTTAGGTTAGGTTAGGTTCCCCCCCGATGGTTGCTCGCCTTGTCGTGGCGGGGGGGCTCTAGTAACCGTGGATGTGGGAGCCCACGGTGAAGCGAAGAGGCAACCGGGCCAGCCTGTTCGGAGTCGCCGGCTGGCCCGAGGAGGGCGCTCCCAGCGGGCTGAACAAGTCCGCTGCGGACGCGCTAGGAGGTGGGACCGCGGGAGAAGAGGAGTGCCGGTATTACGGTGCGCCGTTCTCCCTATCTCTCGCGGCCGTGGCGAGATCACAGGGGGTGGGGAGAACCCGAATCCCTATCCCCTGCGAGCTGGCGAGACCGTTCCCTCGGAGCGGCCCTGGTGGGGCCGCGGAGGCTGGGGAGGGATCCTCTCCCTATCCCTCTGCGGGCTTGCGGGGCCGTTCCTTGGGAACGACACTGGTGGGGCCGCAGAGGAGGAGGCATGCCGGTATAACGGTGCGCCGCTTGCCCTATCTTCTGCGGCCGAGGTGTGGTCGGTGGCAGAGCCACAGATCTGATCTGCCACATGGCCTCCCAGCAGCAGACTCTCGATGGAGTCTGCTGCAGTACTGGTGGACTGGAGGCCGAGGAGGAGGATGTGATCTGCGTCGTGTTCCCAGCAGATCACGTCGTGTAGCTCGGGTTGGGAGGTGCTCGTGGTGGATCTCTCCTCCCAACCCGAGACGTGGAGGGTTCGCGCAAGCGGACAGCACCGGCGGGTTCGCGGAAGAATGCGAAAGCGTACCCGTGTTCCCGCCCTAATGGTGCCAGGTGGAACACCGCGGGGTTTAGTGGGTATACCCCGTCCTTCTCAGGGCGGAGCAGTGCCCTTTTCAGGGCGCCGGGAGTCCCACACATCGTGCGTAACGCATTCCCCGCGTCAAAAAAAAAAAAAAAAAAAAAAAAAAAAGGTTAGGTTAGGTTAGGTTAGGTTAGGTTAGGTTAGGTTAGGTTAGGTTAGGTTAGGTTAGGTTAGGTTAGGTTAGGTTAGGTTAGGTTAGGTTAGGTTAGGTTAGGTTAGGTTAGGTTAGGTTAGGTTAGGTTAGGTTAGGTTAGGTTAGGTTAGGTTAGGTTAGGTTAGGTTAGGTTTTTTTTTTTTTTTTTTTTTTTTTTTTGTAAATGATACTTGTCTGTCCTCCAACATGATCGGAGTCTTTGGACTGCAATTTTGAAACTTTAAGCCGATTTATTATTTTAGTATTGTTGGAATTTTAGATAATATTAACGAATTTCCATATTACTTTGCATTTATTGATTTATTATGTATTTATTTCTTTTTCATTGCCTTTTGTCAAAGTGGGTTGCGCAGGTTTATTGTTATATTACCTGTGTATTGTCGCGTTTACAGTTCTTTTTTTCTTTATTTTTTTTTTTTTTTTTTTTTCCTTTCTTTATTTTTTTTTTGACTTTTGTTTTTATTTGTTACAGACTTAATTATTTAATTTTTACAATCATAACATATTATTTCACAATATATTATATTGTAATTATTTCTTACTCTAGATTAGGTTTATTTGCTTACTTGTGTTTTTAAATTACTATGCCTTTTCAATTTACTATTTTGTTTTGTTACTATTTATGACATATTTTGCTACTTCCGTCATATATTTTTGTAACGGCCTTATTGTTTTTTTGTTGTCGACTATATCTTTCATTGTTTCTAGTGATAATTCTGTACTTATTTCTGCTTCCAGGTCATTTCTTTGTCGACAGAATATTGGACATTCAAACAGGATATGTGGCACGGTCTGTTCTTTTTCCTGGTCACACGTGCAGCCAGATTCGGATTTTAATTTAAACCTATACAGATACTCTGCGAATCCCCCATGTCCCGTATACATTTGTACTAAAGTCGGCGTTAGATCTAATCGCCTTCTAAGGCGGTAGGCAGTCACAGCGTCGGGGAGAAAGATCTTTGTAATTTTTGCTGTTTCTCCCTGTACGTATCTGTCGTTCCACTTTTCGATCGTATCATGTCTGATTTTGTTCTTCACAAACGAGACCGGGCATTGATCGTAGTGGGATTTCGTTTTTAGACGCAGCGCTGCCTCCTTGGCCAGCTGGTCCGCTCTCTCGTTGCCAGTCACACCCACGTGTGCTCTTATCCAGAACAAGTTTACTTTCTTGTCTTGGCTTCGCAGTTCTGCAATATCCTGTCTGATTGCAAAGGCCAACGGATTAAAATTGTTCCGGTTTTTTAGTAGGTCTAGTGAAGACCTTGAGTCACTGAACACGTTGGTGACTGGATGTTGTTTGGCTATCCGTATTGCTTGGTGGAGTGCATATAACTCGGCTTGGAAGACCGTGCAAAACGGTTCCAATTTGTACTTCTTGCACTCCACTTCTTCTCCTCCTTCCCATCTGGAGAGAGCTGCCCCGACTTTGCCTTCTATTTTGCTACCGTCCGTGAATATTTGAGGTCCAGTAATCTGGTGCTTTTCCATGGTCTCCGGTAGCACATCTTCGAGACATTGGAAATTAATTTCTTCTTCCAGGGCCGGGTGTGGAGCCTTTAGAAAGCACACTTTTTCCTCGATCCGTCTGTCACCCAGTACAGCGTCTTGAGGCTTGCCGCGTTTCGCCTCGTAAAGCTGAGCCGCTTCTTGAATGCGGAGGTCCAGTGGCAGAAGTCCTGACAACGCCAGTACAGCATTGAGTGATACGGTGCGATACGCCTTACAGATCTTTTGTGCAAAGCCCCTTTGCACCGCGTTTAGCTGTTTCTGCACCGTTATTTTCTCTGCTGCCGTTGCCCAAACGCTCGCCGAATACATGATTACGGGCTCGATTACTGCTACGTATATGGTTCTGATAATTTCCGAACTCAGGCCCCAAGAAACTCTTGCTGCCCTAGCAAGCTGTTTGTAAATGTTTAGGGCCTTTTTGCACACATATGATACGTGGCTATTGAATGTGAGTTTCTTGTCGATTATAAGGCCTAGTATTTTTATTTCATCGACCAGTTTGACGGTGCTGTTACCCATGCGCAGGAGTGGGTCGTCAAATTTTAGCTTTTTGGTCACCACCATAGCATTAGTTTTATGCGGTGCGAACTTCAACTTATTTTTGACGCCCCACTCCTCCACACGGGCCAGCACTTCATTCACTTGCAGCTCGATTTTTGAGACCTCTTGTCCGGAAAATATCAGAACCACATCGTCTGCGAAGGCCTGACAGTAAATTCCCCATCGTTCCAACTCGTACAGTAGAGGATCCAACAATAAGTTCCAAAATGTTGGTCCTCCGATGGACCCCTGCACGCACCCCTTTGTCGTACACTCGACGTGCTCCCGGCCCATGTATCGCACTCGTACTTTTCTCTCCTCAAAGTAACTCCCAACAAGCCTCCTTAGATTCGGTGGGCATCGCTTTTCTTGTAATTGGCATTGTACAGCCGGCCACCAAGCGCTGTCGAAAGCCCCCTCGATATCCAGTGAGACGACCACGCTGATAAGTTTTCTTTTTAGATTGTCTTTAATGTGTTGATACAGGTCGTAGAGGGAGTCTTCCGTACAGCGCTGGGGGACAAAGCCATACTGCCTGGGATTTGCTCTTGGAAGTACGTGCCACTTGATTCTTCTAATCATCAGTTTTTCGAAGATCTTACCCATGATGGAGAGAAGGCCGATAGGTCTATAGGATTTGGCTTTCGTGTAATCAGTTTTGCCCGGCTTGCGAAGTACGATAACCGCAGCCTCTTTCCAGGAAGTTGGGAAATAGGATAGCTCGAGGCACTTATTCATAATACTCAGGAATACTTCCTCCGTTCCACATATAGCAGACTGGCAGATATCTGCAGTAAATCCATCGGGGCCTGGCGCTTTCTTCGGATGGAAGCTTCTCACGGCTTCTCTCAATTCTGCCAGTGTGAACGGAGGGTCCTTTCCGGCATCATCCTCTGAGTGAAGAGTTGAGTTTTTAGCTTTTGCTCTTACTTCTTTATGTGCCTCGTTGTCGTCGTCCTCTTTATCCGCAGGGAAAAATGTTTCCGACAAGAATTTAACAGATTCTTCCGGATTCATTTCTCGTCCATTTTCCACCAGTGGGGAATCTTCGTGGCGTTTTGCGGTTTGTCCGACGACCCGATAAATCCCATCCCAGAGACTTTCCCTATCTTGTTTAGTGCAAAATTTTTTCCAACTAGATGTTTGTGCTTCTTTAGCTTTTTCCTCATATTTATTTTTTTCTTCCAGGTACTCGTCTACTACTTCCTGCCTTCTACGTGGAGCCGCGCATCTTATTCGTCGCTTGAGTGTGGCCACCCTTCTCTTCATTTCGTGCAGCTCTTCGGTCCACCAAGGTGAGTGCTTTTTCATTTTACTTTTTAGTTTCGGTATACATTGTTCGCAGGCCACCGTCACACCCCGTATATATCCTTGAACCAAACTCTCAAGCTCATCTTTACTTTTTGCTGCCTGTACGGAGGCAACGTTAATGTTTTCTTCTTCTAAAGCCCCTTTTAGGGTTGATAAGAATTCGCCCCACCTGGCCTTGCGTGTGTTATATTTCCTAGTGGTGTTACTAGGTCTTCCGAGCTTGGGCTTAGTGAGTGATATACTGAACGATATGGTGTTGTGATCAGAACTAGTAGTGCCTTCCTCGACTTTCCAATTTTCGGCTGCATGTAGTAATTCCTGACTACAAGTCGTGACATCTACATGGCTTTTATATTCCTTGCCACCTCTGATTGTGCAAAAAGTTGGTATTACACCTTCGTTCAGTATATGCACACCCATCTCATTGAAGGTGCCCACGAGCATTTCCCCCCTGTAGTCCTCATGTTTGCTTCCCCACCAGGTACTCCATGAGTTCACATCACCTCCAAGGAGGAACATGGGCATCCCTAGCCTCTCCTTAAGACTTTTAATCTGCTCCAGGTAGGGCTCAATCGGCAGTTGATCCTCGAAGTAGACAGACACCATCGCCACCGCCCATGCATCAGTTCGAATTATAGCTACTGCAACGTTTTCAGTGATCAGGGTCGGGCACTCCAAAATCTCTAATGACTCGTCAAACACTATAATAGCTGCCTTTATTGGTTTGGTTCTATTCAGGGTTTTTTGTATTATTCGGACTCCTGAGTACTGTTTGATTACACCCTGTGATCCGATATATGGTTCTTGAACCAAAGCAAGCGCTACTTTCCTCTCTCGAGCCTCTATCAACAGTTCCTGGGTGGCAAGCTTCTTCCTTTGAAGGTTAGACTGGAGCACCATGTACGTCTTATTTTCCAAAGAACTTTGAGCGTTTTTGGAGCCCGCTGCAACCTTAGCAGTACGCGACACTAGATCTCGCTAACCTGTCCCACTTTTTCCTTATCGGACAGCTTTGGTCAAAGGCGTTATGGTCGGTCTTATCCAGCTTTTCGCTTTGGCAATTGCGACAAGATGGTATGGTGTTGGCAAGCCATTCCGGACATTGTGATTTCAGGTGAGCCCCTCCACAATGGCTACACACGTCGATGGTCTCAGTACAGTACTTTCGACTGTGTCCATAGGCAAGGCATCGTGAGCACTGTACCAGTGGGGATTGATCTTCTACCCTTATTCTTTGCAAGTCTACATGCACTTTCCCAGCAGACACTAGTCGCGTCCAGACCTGAGGAGATGTTTGCATCACAACATGGTTAGTGTGATCATTTCTGGTTTTACGCCTGTATTTGACGACCATTCTCAGATCATCAGACGGAATGCTCTCGAAAATATGCATGTTCTGGCTCTTTAGTGCCGCAATTACGTCATCATCGGTATTATAAGCTAAGACTTCTTTTAAGATGACGAGTGGATCTTTGTTTTTCACTTCCTCCACCTGTAGTTGCTGGTCTGAGTTTCTAATACGAGTTGCAACTTTTTCTAACTCTTCTTTGGTGTTACAGCCTATTATCACTTTTTGATCCCTCGCTTTCCTTAGTCGTTCCACTTTGAGACCATTCGACTTGGCGTCCACAGCAGTCCTTATTTTTTCGATGATAGCACCGCTCGTTATCTTATCCTCACCAGATGAGATAACTACTGAGTGAAGCGGTTTCCGTATAAATGAATGTATTTTTCTGTCCGTAGCTGCGACTTGGGCGTAGGTAATATTCTGAGAGATTTCTGGATTTACTCGAGGTTCCAGTTTCAGCTGTTTAGTCAAGGCCGTAGTGTGTTCGCTGCATTCAGCAACTGCCTGGCTATTTTCTTCAAGCTTATCGAGTAATTTCCTCATCAATTCAGTTTGTTGGGGCATCTCTCCACTTTCCGTTATTTGTGTAACCGCTGCTAACTTTGTACGTTCCTTCTCTAGTTTTAACAGTTCTAGGTTGCGTTGTAACGTTTCCCTAGATTCTGCAAGACGTAACACTATGTCGTACATGTCAGCCAGTTTTTTCAGGACTCCCTCTTTAATTGATGTTTTGAGGTTGCCGGACTGCTCCATCTGACTTTTCGCCTCCATATACAGCCTATTGGCTTTAGATGGAAGCCCCGCCATAGAGACATTCGGCGAGTCTAAACTTGAGGATTCCCCAGCTTCCGATGTACGCTGTTTGCCAGGTGATCCTGGTTTATCTGTAGGGGCGCGTTTTGCTAATATCCCACCTGTTTGGACATGAAAGTTACCCTTAGCTGTACCAGCAGCCGTGTCAGATTTTAAGAATCTTTGACTCATGTTTATAAGATGAGTTTCGGGGTCAGATATATATGTAAGAGTCAGTACCTAACCAAAAAGTGGTTAAAGCGCGGTCAAAGTGACCTGTCAGGTGTGTAAATATATGATAAGACTCAAAAAAGTCTTAACGTAAATAAAAAGGAGAAAAATAATTTTGAAAATTGACTGAGGTGATGTACCCAAGACAAACAAGGGTGGGTTGGGCGGGGAAATTTTTTGCTTTTCAGGTGCCGGATCACGGCGTGCGACACGTCGTTGGATGCGGCTTGCGACGCTGGACACGATGGTAAGTATTTTCAGGGTAGCGGTAATAGAAAAATTTTTGGCAATTTAGAAAAAACCCTGAAAAATGGGTGTTTTTGAAAAAGTCAATATGGCGGATGGCGCGCGAGCGCGTCGTCACGCAGTCAGGATGTGAAGAACAATGCACCAGGCTATTGAGAATTTAAATCACGCGAATCGGTTAAGCCGATCGCGAGTTATGCAAATTTGAAATTTAACAATGTATGAAAAAACTGAAATTTCGCTAAAAACTGAAAAATTCGCGCAAGATCGCTCCAAAAAGTGCACAGCACACTCGGGTAAAATTAAACACGCAGGAAAAACAAAAAAGTCCGATCAAAATATCAATATTTTCAGTCGAGATATAGTTAGTTTTAAAAATGTCGAGGTTGACCAGGTAGCCTCGGTCGGTAGGTATTCTATAGAATTATGTTTTAATTTGAAATTTTTCGCTTTTCAGGTGCCGGATCACGGCGTGCGACACGTCGTTGGATGCGGCTTGCGACGCTGGACACGATGGTAAGTATTTTCAGGGTAGCGGTAATAGAAAAATTTTTGGCAATTTAGAAAAAACCCTGAAAAATGGGTGTTTTTGAAAAAGTCAATATGGCGGATGGCGCGCGAGCGCGTCGTCACGCAGTCAGGATGTGAAGAACAATGCACCAGGCTATTGAGAATTTAAATCACGCGAATCGGTTAAGCCGATCGCGAGTTATGCAAATTTGAAATTTAACAATGTATGAAAAAACTGAAATTTCGCTAAAAACTGAAAAATTCGCGCAAGATCGCTCCAAAAAGTGCACAGCACACTCGGGTAAAATTAAACACGCAGGAAAAACAAAAAAGTCCGATCAAAATATCAATATTTTCAGTCGAGATATAGTTAGTTTTAAAAATGTCGAGGTTGACCAGGTAGCCTCGGTCGGTAGGTATTCTATAGAATTATGTTTTAATTTGAAATTTTTCGCTTTTCAGGTGCCGGATCACGGCGTGCGACACGTCGTTGGATGCGGCTTGCGACGCTGGACACGATGGTAAGTATTTTCAGGGTAGCGGTAATAGAAAAATTTTTGGCAATTTAGAAAAAACCCTGAAAAATGGGTGTTTTTGAAAAAGTCAATATGGCGGATGGCGCGCGAGCGCGTCGTCACGCAGTCAGGATGTGAAGAACAATGCACCAGGCTATTGAGAATTTAAATCACGCGAATCGGTTAAGCCGATCGCGAGTTATGCAAATTTGAAATTTAACAATGTATGAAAAAACTGAAATTTCGCTAAAAACTGAAAAATTCGCGCAAGATCGCTCCAAAAAGTGCACAGCACACTCGGGTAAAATTAAACACGCAGGAAAAACAAGGAAAAACAAAAAAGTCCGATCAAAATATCAATATTTTCAGTCGAGATATAGTTGGGTTAGGTTAGGTTAGGTTAGGTTAGGTTAGGTTAGGTTAGGTTAGGTTAGGTTAGGTTAGGTTAGGTTAGGTTAGGTTAGGTTAGGTTAGGTTAGGTTAGGTTAGGTTAGGTTAGGTTAGGTTAGGTTAGGTTAGGTTAGGTTAGGTTAGGTTAGGTTAGGTTAGGTTAGGTTAGGTTAGGTTAGGTTAGGTTAGGTTAGGTTAGGTTAGGTTAGGTTAGGTTAGGTTAGGTTAGGTTAGGTTAGGTTAGGTTAGGTTAGGTTAGGTTAGGTTAGGTTAGGTTAGGTTAGGTTAGGTTAGGTTAGGTTAGGTTAGGTTAGGTTAGGTTAGGTTAGGTTAGGTTAGGTTAGGTTAGGTTAGGTTAGGTTAGGTTAGGTTAGGTTAGGTTAGGTTAGGTTAGGTTAGGTTAGGTTAGGTTAGGTTAGGTTAGGTTAGGTTAGGTTAGGTTAGGTTTTTTTTTTTTTTTTTTTTTTTTTTTTTATAAATTCAGCTGACCTCCGACAAGATTACTCGGAGTTTTTGTGTATCTTATAGTACGTATTGATACTTTTCTTTCCGGTTGTCCTTCTAATTTTTAATTTTAAATATTAATTATTTATTTATTTAGTGATTTTAATTAGCGTCTTTTTTATATCTTTTTTTTTTTACTGTGTGTACAAGATAAATATATAATTATTATATATTTTCCTATACACCTTTTCATTCTTTATGTTCTTATTATTTTTGTTACCTATTATTATTGTACAATTTTATAATACCTAGAATACATTTTTCAAAATATACTCTTAGTATCTCTTTATTTTGTTTTATTACGTTCTCTTGCCTCTATTGTTATTTTTTCTATAAAATCTGTGAACCGATCTCTTTCTTTTGTTTTCATTATTTCAGAAATGTTTTCTTTGCTTAATTTAGTATCTAATTGTATTTGGAGATCTACCCTCTTGGACTCATAGATTGGACAATCCAAAATCAAATGCAATACCGACTCTTCCACATTGGGGTCACATTTGCAGGCTGGACTTTCTTTACATTTGAATCTGTTTAGATACTGTCCAAAACCACCATGTCCGGTTAAAGCCTGAACCAATGTGGGGTTTAATTTCATATGCTTTATCACTTGGTAGGCATTGTCTACTTCTGGAAAGAAATGCTTTGTAGTAGCTGCTGTTTCCCCTTGCGTATATCGTTTATTCCATTCGACTCTGGTTCTTTGTCGGATAGATTTTTTAATGAATGACAGAGGGCAACGGTCATATGCAGGTGCTGTCTTAATCTTAAGCGCCGCTTCTTTAGCCAGGATATCCGCCCGTTCGTTACCCTCGACTCCAACATGAGCCCTTATCCAAAATAGCTTTAGAATTTTACACTGTCTGTTCAGCTCTCTGATGTTCTTTTTTACTTCAAATGCGATCGGATGATATGAATCCACATCACGCAACAGTTCTAAGGCGGACCGCGAATCGCTAAATATGTTAAAAGCTGTCTCAGTTTCCTTCAATGCGAGCTCGGTAGCTTTAAGCAGCGCGAACATTTCCGCCTGAAAGACTGTGCAATAGGACTCGAGTTTAAATTTTTTGCCTCGTATCTCCGATCCATTTCTCCAGTATGACAGTGCGGCTCCCACCTTTTCATTGATTTTACTCCCGTCTGTGTAAATTTGAGAGCCCACTATGTCATGCTCAGCAAGGGTCTCCGGTTTCACATCCTCTAAGCAAGTAAAGTCGATTTTAATGTCCTCGACTGGATGTGGTGCATGTAAGTAACAGACTCTTTCTTCCACTTCTCTTCCCCCTAGAATATCCTGCGGTTTACCTCTTTTTGCCTCGTATAATTGAGCAGCTTCTCGGATGCGCATATCCAGAGGAAGGAGGCCGGACAGAATCAAGGCGGCGTTAAGAGAGACAGTGCGATAAGATTTTATAATTTTTTGGGCAAAGCCTCTTTGCACTGTGTTCAGCTGCTTCTGCACCGACAGCTTCGTGGATGCGGGAGCCCACACGCTTGCTGCATACATAATTATAGGCTCTATAACTGAGACGTACATTGTTCTGATTATCTCCGGGTTGAGTCCCCATGAGATCTTTGCTGCTCTACTCAGTTGCTTATATATATTGCTGGCTTTCCTGCAAACATGGCTAACATGTTTGTGGAAAGTGAGCTTTCTGTCTATTATGAGGCCTAGCAGCTTAATCTCATCTTTCATCTGGATCACGGTCTCGCCCATGTGGATGCGTGGGTTGCTATATTTTAATTTATTTGTTATAACCATGGCGTGTGTCTTGTGGGCTGCAAATTTGAGTTTGTTTTTTGCGCCCCACGCCTCCACATGTGCAAGAGTCCGATCTCCTGTCTTTTCGATCTCTGACTCTGATTTCCCGGAGAAAATCAGAACAATGTCGTCCGCAAAAGCCTGGCAGTATATTCCGCGTTGATCTAATTCATCCAAGAGAGGATCTATCAATATATTCCAAAAGGTGGGACCACCAATGGAGCCCTGGACGCATCCCCTCGTGGTAGATTTTTTGAAATCCTTTCCGGCGTATCCCACCGTAACTGTTCGGTCACTAAAATAGCTACTCACAAGCCGTCTCAGGTTTTGGGGGCACCCCTTCTCCCGTAATCTGCACATAATGGCCGGCCACCAAGCGCTGTCAAAGGCCCCCTCAATGTCCAATGATACTACAACGCTTATAAGTTTTTTATTCAAGTTATCTTTGATATGCTGTATCAGATCATAGAGGGAGTCCTCAGTACAGCGCTGGGGCACGAAGCCGTACTGTCGGGGATTGGATTTTGGAAGCAAGTGCCATCTCAGCCTTTTTACCATCAGTTTTTCTACGACCTTTCCTAGTACTGAAAGCAGGCCTATCGGTCGGTAAGACTTAGCTTGCGAGTAGTCCTCTTTCCCTGGTTTACGGAGAACCAGCACCACAGCTTCTTTCCAAGGGATCGGGAAGTGAGACAACTCCAAACACTTATTTACTAACGCCAAAAACATAGCAGGATCTTCCTGTATTGCTGCCTGGCAAATGTCTGCGGTGAATCCATCCGATCCCGGAGCCTTTTTAGGGTTAAAGCTTTTTATGACCCTTTCCAGCTCGGCCTCGGTGAAAGGTGGATCCTGCTTCTCACTATTTACCTCCTGGGCTAGAGAGTCTGCATCCATGCGGGTTCGTGTGTGTATGTCGTCGTCGTCCGTTGACACATCATCCGGAAAGAAAGTTGTGGCAAGGTGTTCGGCACAGTTTTCTGGGCTAAGGACCTTTCCATCTTTTATGAGTGGTTGGTCCTCATGTTTTTTGGCTGTCTTTCGGATAACCCTGTACACACCGTCCCACATGCTCTCTCGGTCCTGGGTGTTACAGAACTGTTTCCAGCTCGTTGTTTGGGCCTCTTGTGATGCTAATTCGAATTTGTTTTTTGATTCCAGGTACTCCTTTACTACGGTTGGACGTCGACGTGGGGCTGCGCACGCTATCCTTCGTTTCTTGGTCACCATGTCTTTCTTCAAACCGGACAACTCCTCGGACCACCAAGGTAAGTTTAATTTTGTAACTCTTTTTATTAACGGTATTGTATTTTCGCATGTCTTCTCTATGCTTTTTATATACTTTTCTACGATATGTTCTAAATTTTCAGGTGTCTGGACTTCATTAACCGCATTTATATTTAGGTTTTCTTTTTCAAAATTTTGTCTTAATTTTTCTTTAAATTCCTTCCAATTAGCTTTCCTGGTGTTATATCGTCTGGTTGACTTCATTTTTCTTATTTCCGTTGGTTTGTCCAATCTGATCGAGAACACGATGGCATTGTGGTCGGCGCTGGTTAATCCTTGGTCTACTCTCCAATTGTCTATAGTGGTTAACATATTTGATGTGCAAGCAGTAACATCGACACGACTTTGGTACACTTTATCGCCTCTGATCGCGTAAAAAGTGGGAACCGTACCTGTGTTAAGGATTTCCATTCCCATTTCTTCCAAGGCCCCCGCGTATGCTTCACCTCTGTGGTTCTCACATGCACTTCCCCACCAAGTGCTCCAAGCATTTGTATCTCCTCCGATCAAGACTCTGTCCAATTGCAACCTCGAGCGGATGTCTTTTATTTTCTCTATGTCGTTTTCAATAGGTTGACCTTCCTCAAGATAGATCGAAATAACTCCTATTGTCCACATATTTGTTTTTAAGGTTGCAACTGCCAAGTTTTCTGTTGTGAGATATGGGTGTTCAATAATCTCTATGTTGGGGTCGAAGACAATTATTGCCGACTTAATCGGGTTTTCCCTGTTGTGAGAACGTTGAATGACGCGGGTCCCTGCCTGCTGTTTTAGGGTTCCTTCTTTTCCTATGTACGGTTCCGATACTAAGGCGAATGACGTTTTGCGTTTTCCTGCCTCCACCATCAATTCTTGGGTAGCCAATTTTTTCTTTTGCAGATTGACCTGGACCACCTGATAGCGTTGTGAGGTATGCATCGCCCTTGGGCTTTTCTGCGAATCGGTAGCTGTTAAGGAGCCCTTAGCAGTATGCTATGGTAGATCTCGCCAAGGCATCCCACCTTCTGCGGACTGGGCAATTCTTGTCGAAGGCGTTGTGGTCAGCTCTATCTAGTTTGGCCGCTCGGCAATTCTTGCAGTCTGGTTTCTCATTTACAATCATAGCCGGACAGCTGGCCCTGAGGTGTGGACCGCCGCAGTGAGAGCACAGATCAGCCTCTTCTGTACACAGCTTTCGGCCGTGACCAAAGCGGAGGCACCGTGAACACTGGACCAGCGGAGACTGATCATAGATGCGTACACGCTGGAGGTCTAAATGTGCTCGACCTGCATCCGTCAGTCGCCGCCAGACCAATGGAGACACCTGCATGACAACATGGTTCTCATGTGGGTTCCTGGCTTTTCTTCTGTATCTCACTGCGACTCGTATTTCTTCCTCGGGGAGATCGCCTAGTATGTTGCTATTTTGGTTTTTAATAGCCTTGACAATTTCATCGTCGCTGTTGTATGCCAGCACGTCCATGGCTATGACTAGAGGATCCTTATTGACCGCCTCATCCACTTTTAGTTGAGTCTTTGTTGACTTCAACTTCTCTGTCACTCTTTTAATGTCGTCTTTGTTTCGGCAGCCTATGACTACTTTCTGGTCCTTGGCTTTGCGGATTTTGTCGACGCGAATGCCAGAGGACCTTGCGTCAACTGCTGTCCTGATTTTGCTAATGACATCCGTACTAGTGTCGTTTTCATCTACGGATGAAACGATGAGAGAGTGAAGTGGAGCAAATTTGTTTTTAGCGGTCACTCTTGCGTAAGTGGCCTCGTCAGCATTGTAAAATGATGTACCGGTGGTACTCCGGTGTAGTGGTTCCGGTTGTTTTAACGTTGCTTTTATTAAGCATTCTTTATGATCAGCAATTTTTTCCCCATGTTCGTTTAAACTGCTGATTAATTCCCTCATGAGTTCTTCCGCCGGGAACATTGCAGAGGAATTGCGTGTAGCACATATCGAAATGGATTCCTCTGTGTCTTTGACGTTTTGGGCAGCTTCTGCGTTAGTTTGCTCCGCTCTATTACCTCCAGCCTTAACTTTACCATACTCCACCACCAGGTGGTAAAGCCTTTCCACTGCCTGTGTCACCCCTGCTTTTATTTCAGCCTTAAGATTCCTAGAGTTTCCTAGATGTAATTTGGCCTTAAGTAAGCATGCTTTAGCCTCTGCTTCTCTGCTTGAATATTTTTCCGGCCTTGGTGAGTTACCGGCTTTTTTCTTCAAGGGTGCTGTGGTCAGGCGTGACTTGATATTCGACTGAGATTGCGAAATGATTTCTGCCCTCTCAGTTTCAGCCTCCAATTCTGCGATGCTACGCCTCACATTTGAGGTAATAGTCACGTTTAGACCAGATTCCGGGGTTCCTATTATTTCGGTCTGTTTTGGAGTAAGTTTGGGATCCCGGGAGGTGGAGTCAGTGGTTTTTTTCGTTGGAGTGCGTCCAAGCATCATGATAGCAGTGTTAACGTCAAGAGTCAAGAAGCAGTATAAAAGTTTTTATAACAGTAGGGGAAAATAATAAAACAACCAAACCGCAGTCAGATTTCAAGTATAAGAAGGTTGATTTATATAAAACCAGCAACGAATACGTTAAATAGGTCGCCTATCGCTAAAAAGTTGTAAAAACAAAATAAAAAGTCAATGTAAAAAATGTAAAAATGGTCGAGCCAATATACCAAAGCATCAACAGGGTGGGTTGGGCGGGGCAATTTTTCGTTTTTCAGGTGCCGGATCACGGCGTGCGACACGTCGTTGGATGCGGCTTGCGACGCTGGACACGATGGTAAGTATTTTCAGGGTAGCGGTAATAGAAAAATTTTTGGCAATTTAGAAAAAACCCTGAAAAATGGGTGTTTTTGAAAAAGTCAATATGGCGGATGGCGCGCAAGCGCGTCGTCACGCAGTCAAGATGTGAAGAACAATGCACCAGGCTATTGAGAATTTAAATCACGCGAATCGGTTAAGCCGATCGCGAGTTATGCAAATTTGAAATTTAACAATGTATGAAAAAACTGAAATTGCGCTAAAAACTGAAAAATTCGCGCAAGATCGCTCCAAAAAGTGCACAGCACACTCGGGTAAAATTAAACACGCAGGAAAAACAAAAAAGTCCGATCAAAATATCAATATTTTCAGTCGAGATATAGTTAGTTTTAAAAATGTCGAGGTTGACCAGGTAGCCTCGGTCGATAGGTATTCTATAGAAATATGTTTTAATTTGAAATTTTTCGCTTTTCAGGTGCCGGATCACGGCGTGCGACACGTCGTTGGATGCGGCTTGCGACGCTGGACACGATGGTAAGTATTTTCAGGGTAGCGGTAATAGAAAAATTTTTGGCAATTTAGAAAAAACCCTGAAAAATGGGTGTTTTTGAAAAAGTCAATATGGCGGATGGCGCGCAAGCGCGTCGTCACGCAGTCAAGATGTGAAGAACAATGCACCAGGCTATTGAGAATTTAAATCACGCGAATCGGTTAAGCCGATCGCGAGTTATGCAAATTTGAAATTTAACAATGTATGAAAAAACTGAAATTGCGCTAAAAACTGAAAAATTCGCGCAAGATCGCTCCAAAAAGTGCACAGCACACTCGGGTAAAATTAAACACGCAGGAAAAACAAAAAAGTCCGATCAAAATATCAATATTTTCAGTCGAGATATAGTTAGTTTTAAAAATGTCGAGGTTGACCAGGTAGCCTCGGTCGATAGGTATTCTATAGAAATATGTTTTAATTTGAAATTTTTCGCTTTTCAGGTGCCGGATCACGGCGTGCGACACGTCGTTGGATGCGGCTTGCGACGCTGGACACGATGGTAAGTATTTTCAGGGTAGCGGTAATAGAAAAATTTTTGGCAATTTAGAAAAAACCCTGAAAAATGGGTGTTTTTGAAAAAGTCAATATGGCGGATGGCGCGCAAGCGCGTCGTCACGCAGTCAAGATGTGAAGAACAATGCACCAGGCTATTGAGAATTTAAATCACGCGAATCGGTTAAGCCGATCGCGAGTTATGCAAATTTGAAATTTAACAATGTATGAAAAAACTGAAATTGCGCTAAAAACTGAAAAATTCGCGCAAGATCGCTCCAAAAAGTGCACAGCACACTCGGGTAAAATTAAACACGCAGGAAAAACAAAAAAGTCCGATCAAAATATCAATATTTTCAGTCGAGATATAGTTAGTTTTAAAAATGTCGAGGTTGACCAGGTAGCCTCGGTCGATAGGTATTCTATAGAAATATGTTTTAATTTGAAATTTTTCGCTTTTCAGGTGCCGGATCACGGCGTGCGACACGTCGTTGGATGCGGCTTGCGACGCTGGACACGATGGTAAGTATTTTCAGGGTAGCGGTAATAGAAAAATTTTTGGCAATTTAGAAAAAACCCTGAAAAATGGGTGTTTTTGAAAAAGTCAATATGGCGGATGGCGCGCGAGCGCGTCGTCACGCAGTCAGGATGTGAAGAACAATGCACCAGGCTATTGAGAATTTAAATCACGCGAATCGGTTAAGCCGATCGCGAGTTATGCAAATTTGAAATTTAACAATGTATGAAAAAACTGAAATTTCGCTAAAAACTGAAAAATTCGCGCAAGATCGCTCCAAAAAGTGCACAGCACACTCGGGTAAAATTAAACACGCAGGAAAAACAAAAAAGTCCGATCAAAATATCAATATTTTCAGTCGAGATATAGTTAGTTTTAAAAATGTCGAGGTTGACCAGGTAGCCTCGGTCGGTAGGTATTCTATAGAATTATGTTTTAATTTGAAATTTTTCGCTTTTCAGGTGCCGGATCACGGCGTGCGACACGTCGTTGGATGCGGCTTGCGACGCTGGACACGATGGTAAGTATTTTCAGGGTAGCGGTAATAGAAAAATTTTTGGCAATTTAGAAAAAACCCTGAAAAATGGGTGTTTTTGAAAAAGTCAATATGGCGGATGGCGCGCGAGCGCGTCGTCACGCAGTCAGGATGTGAAGAACAATGCACCAGGCTATTGAGAATTTAAATCACGCGAATCGGTTAAGCCGATCGCGAGTTATGCAAATTTGAAATTTAACAATGTATGAAAAAACTGAAATTTCGCTAAAAACTGAAAAATTCGCGCAAGATCGCTCCAAAAAGTGCACAGCACACTCGGGTAAAATTAAACACGCAGGAAAAACAAAAAAGTCCGATCAAAATATCAATATTTTCAGTCGAGATATAGTTAGTTTTAAAAATGTCGAGGTTGACCAGGTAGCCTCGGTCGGTAGGTATTCTATAGAATTATGTTTTAATTTGAAATTTTTCGCTTTTCAGGTGCCGGATCACGGCGTGCGACACGTCGTTGGATGCGGCTTGCGACGCTGGACACGATGGTAAGTATTTTCAGGGTAGCGGTAATAGAAAAATTTTTGGCAATTTAGAAAAAACCCTGAAAAATGGGTGTTTTTGAAAAAGTCAATATGGCGGATGGCGCGCGAGCGCGTCGTCACGCAGTCAGGATGTGAAGAACAATGCACCAGGCTATTGAGAATTTAAATCACGCGAATCGGTTAAGCCGATCGCGAGTTATGCAAATTTGAAATTTAACAATGTATGAAAAAACTGAAATTTCGCTAAAAACTGAAAAATTCGCGCAAGATCGCTCCAAAAAGTGCACAGCACACTCGGGTAAAATTAAACACGCAGGAAAAACAAAAAAGTCCGATCAAAATATCAATATTTTCAGTCGAGATATAGTTGGGTTAGGTTAGGTTAGGTTAGGTTAGGTTAGGTTAGGTTAGGTTAGGTTAGGTTAGGTTAGGTTAGGTTAGGTTAGGTTAGGTTAGGTTAGGTTAGGTTAGGTTAGGTTAGGTTAGGTTAGGTTAGGTTAGGTTAGGTTAGGTTAGGTTAGGTTAGGTTAGGTTAGGTTAGGTTAGGTTAGGTTAGGTTAGGTTAGGTTAGGTTAGGTTAGGTTAGGTTAGGTTAGGTTAGGTTAGGTTAGGTTAGGTTAGGTTAGGTTAGGTTAGGTTAGGTTAGGTTAGGTTAGGTTAGGTTAGGTTAGGTTAGGTTAGGTTAGGTTAGGTTAGGTTAGGTTAGGTTAGGTTAGGTTAGGTTAGGTTAGGTTAGGTTAGGTTAGGTTAGGTTAGGTTAGGTTAGGTTAGGTTAGGTTAGGTTAGGTTAGGTTAGGTTAGGTTAGGTTAGGTTAGGTTAGGTTTTTTTTTTTTTTTTTTTTTTTTTTTTTATAAATTCAGCTGACCTCCGACAAGATTACTCGGAGTTTTTGTGTATCTTATAGTACGTATTGATACTTTTCTTTCCGGTTGTCCTTCTAATTTTTAATTTTAAATATTAATTATTTATTTATTTAGTGATTTTAATTAGCGTCTTTTTTATATCTTTTTTTTTTTACTGTGTGTACAAGATAAATATATAATTATTATATATTTTCCTATACACCTTTTCATTCTTTATGTTCTTATTATTTTTGTTACCTATTATTATTGTACAATTTTATAATACCTAGAATACATTTTTCAAAATATACTCTTAGTATCTCTTTATTTTGTTTTATTACGTTCTCTTGCCTCTATTGTTATTTTTTCTATAAAATCTGTGAACCGATCTCTTTCTTTTGTTTTCATTATTTCAGAAATGTTTTCTTTGCTTAATTTAGTATCTAATTGTATTTGGAGATCTACCCTCTTGGACTCATAGATTGGACAATCCAAAATCAAATGCAATACCGACTCTTCCACATTGGGGTCACATTTGCAGGCTGGACTTTCTTTACATTTGAATCTGTTTAGATACTGTCCAAAACCACCATGTCCGGTTAAAGCCTGAACCAATGTGGGGTTTAATTTCATATGCTTTATCACTTGGTAGGCATTGTCTACTTCTGGAAAGAAATGCTTTGTAGTAGCTGCTGTTTCCCCTTGCGTATATCGTTTATTCCATTCGACTCTGGTTCTTTGTCGGATAGATTTTTTAATGAATGACAGAGGGCAACGGTCATATGCAGGTGCTGTCTTAATCTTAAGCGCCGCTTCTTTAGCCAGGATATCCGCCCGTTCGTTACCCTCGACTCCAACATGAGCCCTTATCCAAAATAGCTTTAGAATTTTACACTGTCTGTTCAGCTCTCTGATGTTCTTTTTTACTTCAAATGCGATCGGATGATATGAATCCACATCACGCAACAGTTCTAAGGCGGACCGCGAATCGCTAAATATGTTAAAAGCTGTCTCAGTTTCCTTCAATGCGAGCTCGGTAGCTTTAAGCAGCGCGAACATTTCCGCCTGAAAGACTGTGCAATAGGACTCGAGTTTAAATTTTTTGCCTCGTATCTCCGATCCATTTCTCCAGTATGACAGTGCGGCTCCCACCTTTTCATTGATTTTACTCCCGTCTGTGTAAATTTGAGAGCCCACTATGTCATGCTCAGCAAGGGTCTCCGGTTTCACATCCTCTAAGCAAGTAAAGTCGATTTTAATGTCCTCGACTGGATGTGGTGCATGTAAGTAACAGACTCTTTCTTCCACTTCTCTTCCCCCTAGAATATCCTGCGGTTTACCTCTTTTTGCCTCGTATAATTGAGCAGCTTCTCGGATGCGCATATCCAGAGGAAGGAGGCCGGACAGAATCAAGGCGGCGTTAAGAGAGACAGTGCGATAAGATTTTATAATTTTTTGGGCAAAGCCTCTTTGCACTGTGTTCAGCTGCTTCTGCACCGACAGCTTCGTGGATGCGGGAGCCCACACGCTTGCTGCATACATAATTATAGGCTCTATAACTGAGACGTACATTGTTCTGATTATCTCCGGGTTGAGTCCCCATGAGATCTTTGCTGCTCTACTCAGTTGCTTATATATATTGCTGGCTTTCCTGCAAACATGGCTAACATGTTTGTGGAAAGTGAGCTTTCTGTCTATTATGAGGCCTAGCAGCTTAATCTCATCTTTCATCTGGATCACGGTCTCGCCCATGTGGATGCGTGGGTTGCTATATTTTAATTTATTTGTTATAACCATGGCGTGTGTCTTGTGGGCTGCAAATTTGAGTTTGTTTTTTGCGCCCCACGCCTCCACATGTGCAAGAGTCCGATCTCCTGTCTTTTCGATCTCTGACTCTGATTTCCCGGAGAAAATCAGAACAATGTCGTCCGCAAAAGCCTGGCAGTATATTCCGCGTTGATCTAATTCATCCAAGAGAGGATCTATCAATATATTCCAAAAGGTGGGACCACCAATGGAGCCCTGGACGCATCCCCTCGTGGTAGATTTTTTGAAATCCTTTCCGGCGTATCCCACCGTAACTGTTCGGTCACTAAAATAGCTACTCACAAGCCGTCTCAGGTTTTGGGGGCACCCCTTCTCCCGTAATCTGCACATAATGGCCGGCCACCAAGCGCTGTCAAAGGCCCCCTCAATGTCCAATGATACTACAACGCTTATAAGTTTTTTATTCAAGTTATCTTTGATATGCTGTATCAGATCATAGAGGGAGTCCTCAGTACAGCGCTGGGGCACGAAGCCGTACTGTCGGGGATTGGATTTTGGAAGCAAGTGCCATCTCAGCCTTTTTACCATCAGTTTTTCTACGACCTTTCCTAGTACTGAAAGCAGGCCTATCGGTCGGTAAGACTTAGCTTGCGAGTAGTCCTCTTTCCCTGGTTTACGGAGAACCAGCACCACAGCTTCTTTCCAAGGGATCGGGAAGTGAGACAACTCCAAACACTTATTTACTAACGCCAAAAACATAGCAGGATCTTCCTGTATTGCTGCCTGGCAAATGTCTGCGGTGAATCCATCCGATCCCGGAGCCTTTTTAGGGTTAAAGCTTTTTATGACCCTTTCCAGCTCGGCCTCGGTGAAAGGTGGATCCTGCTTCTCACTATTTACCTCCTGGGCTAGAGAGTCTGCATCCATGCGGGTTCGTGTGTGTATGTCGTCGTCGTCCGTTGACACATCATCCGGAAAGAAAGTTGTGGCAAGGTGTTCGGCACAGTTTTCTGGGCTAAGGACCTTTCCATCTTTTATGAGTGGTTGGTCCTCATGTTTTTTGGCTGTCTTTCGGATAACCCTGTACACACCGTCCCACATGCTCTCTCGGTCCTGGGTGTTACAGAACTGTTTCCAGCTCGTTGTTTGGGCCTCTTGTGATGCTAATTCGAATTTGTTTTTTGATTCCAGGTACTCCTTTACTACGGTTGGACGTCGACGTGGGGCTGCGCACGCTATCCTTCGTTTCTTGGTCACCATGTCTTTCTTCAAACCGGACAACTCCTCGGACCACCAAGGTAAGTTTAATTTTGTAACTCTTTTTATTAACGGTATTGTATTTTCGCATGTCTTCTCTATGCTTTTTATATACTTTTCTACGATATGTTCTAAATTTTCAGGTGTCTGGACTTCATTAACCGCATTTATATTTAGGTTTTCTTTTTCAAAATTTTGTCTTAATTTTTCTTTAAATTCCTTCCAATTAGCTTTCCTGGTGTTATATCGTCTGGTTGACTTCATTTTTCTTATTTCCGTTGGTTTGTCCAATCTGATCGAGAACACGATGGCATTGTGGTCGGCGCTGGTTAATCCTTGGTCTACTCTCCAATTGTCTATAGTGGTTAACATATTTGATGTGCAAGCAGTAACATCGACACGACTTTGGTACACTTTATCGCCTCTGATCGCGTAAAAAGTGGGAACCGTACCTGTGTTAAGGATTTCCATTCCCATTTCTTCCAAGGCCCCCGCGTATGCTTCACCTCTGTGGTTCTCACATGCACTTCCCCACCAAGTGCTCCAAGCATTTGTATCTCCTCCGATCAAGACTCTGTCCAATTGCAACCTCGAGCGGATGTCTTTTATTTTCTCTATGTCGTTTTCAATAGGTTGACCTTCCTCAAGATAGATCGAAATAACTCCTATTGTCCACATATTTGTTTTTAAGGTTGCAACTGCCAAGTTTTCTGTTGTGAGATATGGGTGTTCAATAATCTCTATGTTGGGGTCGAAGACAATTATTGCCGACTTAATCGGGTTTTCCCTGTTGTGAGAACGTTGAATGACGCGGGTCCCTGCCTGCTGTTTTAGGGTTCCTTCTTTTCCTATGTACGGTTCCGATACTAAGGCGAATGACGTTTTGCGTTTTCCTGCCTCCACCATCAATTCTTGGGTAGCCAATTTTTTCTTTTGCAGATTGACCTGGACCACCTGATAGCGTTGTGAGGTATGCATCGCCCTTGGGCTTTTCTGCGAATCGGTAGCTGTTAAGGAGCCCTTAGCAGTATGCTATGGTAGATCTCGCCAAGGCATCCCACCTTCTGCGGACTGGGCAATTCTTGTCGAAGGCGTTGTGGTCAGCTCTATCTAGTTTGGCCGCTCGGCAATTCTTGCAGTCTGGTTTCTCATTTACAATCATAGCCGGACAGCTGGCCCTGAGGTGTGGACCGCCGCAGTGAGAGCACAGATCAGCCTCTTCTGTACACAGCTTTCGGCCGTGACCAAAGCGGAGGCACCGTGAACACTGGACCAGCGGAGACTGATCATAGATGCGTACACGCTGGAGGTCTAAATGTGCTCGACCTGCATCCGTCAGTCGCCGCCAGACCAATGGAGACACCTGCATGACAACATGGTTCTCATGTGGGTTCCTGGCTTTTCTTCTGTATCTCACTGCGACTCGTATTTCTTCCTCGGGGAGATCGCCTAGTATGTTGCTATTTTGGTTTTTAATAGCCTTGACAATTTCATCGTCGCTGTTGTATGCCAGCACGTCCATGGCTATGACTAGAGGATCCTTATTGACCGCCTCATCCACTTTTAGTTGAGTCTTTGTTGACTTCAACTTCTCTGTCACTCTTTTAATGTCGTCTTTGTTTCGGCAGCCTATGACTACTTTCTGGTCCTTGGCTTTGCGGATTTTGTCGACGCGAATGCCAGAGGACCTTGCGTCAACTGCTGTCCTGATTTTGCTAATGACATCCGTACTAGTGTCGTTTTCATCTACGGATGAAACGATGAGAGAGTGAAGTGGAGCAAATTTGTTTTTAGCGGTCACTCTTGCGTAAGTGGCCTCGTCAGCATTGTAAAATGATGTACCGGTGGTACTCCGGTGTAGTGGTTCCGGTTGTTTTAACGTTGCTTTTATTAAGCATTCTTTATGATCAGCAATTTTTTCCCCATGTTCGTTTAAACTGCTGATTAATTCCCTCATGAGTTCTTCCGCCGGGAACATTGCAGAGGAATTGCGTGTAGCACATATCGAAATGGATTCCTCTGTGTCTTTGACGTTTTGGGCAGCTTCTGCGTTAGTTTGCTCCGCTCTATTACCTCCAGCCTTAACTTTACCATACTCCACCA
>CAOKYR010000439.1:0-16162 GCA_948473455.1 Teleiodes luculella | reverse complement strand
GGGGAGTGTCCTGGAAAAAATAAATCGATTCTAATTAGTCCGTCAGTTAGATAATCGAAAAAAATTGATCAATTTTTTTTTCAATTTGACGAAGATATATCGCATCAAAATGTAGGAGAAGAGTGCTATGACATCACGCTTTTTCCGTACAATTTGTATGGCGGCGGCGTGTCGTCACTGTAAATTTCAAAGAGCTGTATCGCCGGCATTTTTCGTTTCCCAGACAAAAAAAACGTGTAAACCGGACACTTCCGGCAGTGCATCTCACCGACTGCAGTTTGGTACGTGGCCGGAGCGAATAGGGTATATCGATAACAGCCCATATCCATCCTCACCGAGAGGCTTGAGCCTACTACCCCAAAATCAGGGTGAATATTCACCCTGATTGGTTGCCCAGTGCAGGTTGGTCAATTTCACACACAAGTTTTGAATTTCTTCGCTGATGGGTTGGTTTGGTTCCCCATGTAAAGCCCGACCAAAGAAATAAGAAACCTCGCCAATGGCCTCGCATATTGCGGAATTTCAATGGAACTAATTTTATAAGGGAAATTGTTGCCATAGTCGTAAAAATATACATGTGGCGGACCCAGAGCAGGTTTCTTATTTCTTTTGTCAGGCTTTACCTACGATGTTTTCCTTAAGATAGTCGACTAAACGTAATTTATATGAATTCTCACTTGGTTCTCACTTGGCCACTTACGCTCTCATAGAGCATAGAAAAAGCGTTGTAGTAATAGATAAAGTTAACTTAAACTAAAGGCATACTAAAGGTCTTAAGAAAATATATACCGAAATTTTGAACCTATTACTAACCTTCGATTCGGGGGCGTTTCACCAAACGACAAAATCACTGAAACGTTTAATTAAAACAGCCTTCTCCTTGACGTAGCTAGTGAGTGAATAGGTACACCAGTTAGTGAAAACGCTCGCACATGCCTGATTCCCAGTTTTCAATAGGTTTATAGACAAACCCACAACCAACGTAGGCTGAAGTCCTAGCCTGTCTATCCATGTACGCCACTAATACGAAACTTTTTAAGAGTATGGTATGGGCCTTCAGGTACAAGGTAAACTGAACACTGAACCTTTTAGGCCGGGAGATGATGACAGAAATTTTTAGGTCATTTGTTACAGTATGGCGGTTTTACAGGGGTCTTAGTACACAATGACAAAAAGAAAAATGATAGTCATAGCGCTGGTACTGGCGGCCCAATCGCGTGGGCGTTAGTGAACTAGTCGGATAAATTACGAAAGTCAAACGATTTGTACCTACCACAAAAATTTTAGTATTTTCCGATAGCCCGTAAAAAATAACTAGACTACAGTGTCATGCCATACTTCTCCGGTGTGACTTACAGCCCGCCATACCGACGCGAAAAATAAAAATTCAACCATTTGTACCAGGGTAATTTTTGCACAGTTTGATCATCTTCGTGCAGCCATTTACGAAAATCACCATGCCATACTTTTCGGACGGCTCCAAATGGTCGCCATACTGCCGAAAATATGCAATTTTTTTTTTCGCGATTGGGCCGCCAGTACCAGCGCTATGACCATCATTTTTCTTTTTGTCATTGCGTACTAAGACCCCTGTAAAACCGCCATACTGTAACAAATGACCTAAAAATTTCTGTCATCATCTCCCGGCCTATTTTATTCCACGGACATAAACTGTGCAACAAAGTACAAAGTGTTCATAAACAAATACTAGTTTGATGTGTCATTGATAGCAATTTCAAGCTCTTCGATTCTGCTGCATAGCATATCAAGTAGAAGACATGCTCATGCATAAAGTTTTTAAAATTACGGAAATGTAATAAAGAAAAGCTCATTTGACTACTGCAGTACCCTTTCAATTCAAGCACGCTAGGGATGTACATCGATCTACCAATAAATCGATTCATTGTCATACCGCGTGACATGCATGGCATGCCTCTTTTTTTTTTTTTAATTGACCTATGCTTGAGTCGAAAAGGTACGACGGATCAAGCTTCACCGGACTTGCATAGCATGCCTCCTCATAAAAAGATGAATTTCTTAATGAGTAACTTTCAGCAGCTTCCATTAAAAATATATACATATAATGTCTTTATTTTACTGCTTAAACTAAGGCATATCGGAAAATAAATGAGTTTAATAGATGGGTTGGTTCCATGGCACTTTAATCCATTAATGTAGTAATTATCCTAAAATAATAAAATGTATGTCATGATGAACTAAATATTTTTTATAAGCGAATTCAATAAAAATATAAGTTTTATCGTACATGATAAAAAAAAGTGTTGTTCGTCCATATACTAGGCTTGATACAAAATTATCTAAACCTCTTTGACAAATCATGGAGGGCCCCATCAAGACCCGTACCCCTCAGGACTTTCCCCTTGGGAGCTTCCTATACCAATGTCTAACTGTCTCAGAACGCCCCTCTCTAATCTTGCTGCTAATTTAAACATTAGTTAGTATATAGTGTGAAAAGTTAGCCCCCAAAAGCTGGTAAACCTTAATAGTTTAATTAGAGATTTTGCATTAGGTCTTTTTTTTTTAATTGACCTATGCTTGAGTCGAAAAGGTACGACGGATCAAGCTTGAAGACGACTTGAAGTGCATTAGGTCAATTAAATATATATATTATTATATTGACCGTAACTAACTATAGCACATTTCTCTAAAAAGAAGCTAAAAACTAAACTAAAGTATCATTTCGAATATTTTGAGACCGTGTTTTTAATTTCTGATTATTTTTTTGTCAAAAAAATCTACCTCAAAAATAAGTATCACGAACTAACCTCACAATTTGTATTTCGAAATACAAGGATGAAAGAAAATTATAATCCAGAACAGTGTGTTACTTTTTTATATTATGTTATGTGCTGGCTACTGTACAGTAGTCAGCACATACGGCTGGACACTTTGACCTTGAGAGTGCCCGTGTCCAGTGTACCTGGCTTCTGTACATGTTAAAGATTTTTTATTCTCTAGGATTAATATTTTTTTTAATTTTCTGTGTCTTCTTAGAGACTGTATAAAAACATAGTTAATGTCTGATTTTTTCTTGAGTAATATACATATTATTGTTTAATCTACTATTTGGGTTATGTTATGTTGGATTATGTGTATCGTACGACTCTATGACTACAACTCAATCATTGAGCAATGCCAACCATCCCGTCTCGCGAGCCGACAAACGCGTCATCGTTCACTTTTACAATTATAGGTGCGCATATATAAGTGAACACAGCGGCAATCGCGTTTGATACTTTACGTGTGTTGACCCATATGTACACACGCTTTACGCTCACTGTCACTAGTTCTACTCACACTTGGCAGTATCGTATCATCGCACCTTACCGATTAGGCACACTCGCGCATGTAGACAGATTGTTTTTGTATTTGTGTGCTGTAATATGATTGTGTGCGACAACATCGGGGCAGCCGGTGCACCGCATCACACCCGCCGCTAACCGCCCTCCCCGCTACGCGACTGCGAGCACCGCGCGCCGCGTCCGTCCGCGTCATTGAACAACAAGACTCGCTCGATGGCAGGCGTCTTCCTGCCAATATGAAAAAAAGAGTTTTAAGCGACTCAGTCTCAAAATACGCGATAGTGGAATTTATATGTTATCTTTACTTTATAAATAATTTATTTTTATAGTGTTATTGCAATAACAAAACATATTTTTATTTATTAGTGAATCATAGTTAAATTATTATAAAACCGTAATACGGCAGTTGTAATCTCCGTATAGTGCCCTGTGCTGTGATTGTTTAATTTTAAATGTTATGAAGCTTCAGCAAAACAATTGCAAGTGTCAGTGCAGTGTGGATATAATCAAGTGCTATACGTGATCGATATCTGACTCGATTCAAATGTCATCGAAAATCCTTGTACGGGACATCACTATCTGTCATCAATAGGTGGAAAACCTACAAAAATTGTGGACGACACTGATTCAAATGGTAAGTAAACAAAAATAAAACTTGCTAATTATAAAATGGGGCAATAGTAAGGGTTATTCGGAATAACCTAAACTGGAAGAAATAACATTGTAGTAAAAAGGCGCTGGGTCGCTGTGTTGTGGTTATAAAATGTGGAATATTCTTAGTTGAATGTAATACGGGTGAGGCGAGGAGAATGTGTTGTGATGAAGGCAAACGCTCGCAGGCAAGCAAGGCGAGTTGAGCTGGGTCGAGCGAGACTCGAGACTCTTGCGGCCGTCAGACGGCGGGAGCGTGCCAAGTGATAAGAGGCGCGCCGATAGCGACGTCACACCCAGACGTTGTTTGTGTGAATTTAAATAAATTTTCATGACAGACAGTTCCGTAATCACCTCTCGCCGTATCATAGTCGTGACCTGCCAACTCGATAATGCGCGTTCGACTCGCCGTACAAACTTTTCGACCACAAAGAGGTACTTACATGCATAAAATACTGGTACAAACTACTAGTGAATTAATTGCTAATTAATCTCTAAACCACAAATCCCCGTCAGTTCGATTATAACAAGGATGTGATAAACCACAAATTAAAATTATAGTTGATTTGAATTCTAATTATTTCCAATAGTAGTGTCACACACTGAGCCACTGAATCAGTTTATCAGCGGGGGTCAATACACTTGGCAGAGACAGCCTGCAGTGTTGTGCACAGATGTTCTTATTATGATTAAGTTGCAAGACTGCTTTTAAAATGTACTTTTGTTTTATGTTAAATTTATTTTAATGTATTTATTAATAAGTAGATTCTTATTCGTAGGAAAATTCTAATTGCTCACCTACATTTTCAAATAAAGAATTATGGCTTGTTAACTGCCTGCAAATGAAATTATAATCCAAGTTTTGAAAGCTTAAAGTAAATAATTCACCTTACTGACTAATAAGACTGCTAGATAATAATTAAAACACAATATAATTAATAATAGATACATCTATTATTATAATCATTGGTCTCAACTCTATGTTGTGCATATTTAATAAAGTTCTGGATGTTATTGTTACAGAGCAGAGACTAAAAACAAAGTCACAAGAACAATGTTAACAGATTATATAATATGTAAATTAAATACCTCACAATATTATGTCTAGCAGACACGTACAAAGAGGGACTGCATATCAGCAAATAAAATGATAATACAATCACATGCGGAGACAACTCACTTGTACAAAACAAGTAGATATCTCCTTGATGTACAATAATGTACATGCCTACCTATTGATTTTTTTATGGTAATACCAAACTGAACTTACTGAATATGTTATTAGCTATTTTATTTGTATGCACATATCTAATAGTACATAATAAATTATGGTGGCAGTATTTGAAACTCGTGGAAAAGTGAGCACATTTTTCAAATATTCATCATTTATTTATGAGTATTAAGAGAAATAGAATATATTTTTTAACAAAGTATTTTTTGTAGTACGAGCAGCACATTATTACCATTGATTTTTTTTAATACACTTTATCTTTGCTATAAAATTAAGAAATACTAACTTTTTACCATGCTCCGCCCGCGCTAAGTTTTTCCCGTATTATTGTAAAGTTTCGTTAAAATCCATGTAGTAGTTTTTGTATGAAAGAGTAACAAGCATCCATCCATACATGTATGCATACTTACAAACTTGCTAATATTTATTAACTTAACTCCTAGTAACGGGTGTTTTTTTTAGAGGTATAGAACTTTAAGTTGGCATTACTGTTCAAGATGGCGACCGATTTAACAGCTGTCAAGTGATTTATTTTCAGTTTGGTTTGGCAATTCAT
Source organism: Teleiodes luculella (assembly GCA_948473455.1). Classification (NCBI taxonomy): domain Eukaryota; kingdom Metazoa; phylum Arthropoda; class Insecta; order Lepidoptera; family Gelechiidae; genus Teleiodes; species Teleiodes luculella. The sequence continues at coordinate 10,401 of CAOKYR010000439.1, read as the reverse complement.
CATGAATAGACGCACGCCTGAACAACGCTTGCAAATAGTGCAATTTTATTTCGAAAATAATGGTTCTGAGATTGCCGTTGTTCCCGATTTTCATAAGCGAATTTTGTTTAGCGATGAAGCGCATTTCTGGTTGAATGGCTACGTCAACAAACAAAACTGCCGCATTTGGAGTGAAGCTAATCCTCAAGTGTATGTCGAAACACCGTTACATCCAGAAAAACTGACTGTTTGGTGCGCTGTATGGGCTTCCATCATTGGCCCGTACTTCTTCAAAAACGATGATGGCCAGAACGTTACAGTCAATGGTGATCGGTATAGAGCCATGATTACTAACTTTTTCATTCCTGAATTGAACAATCATGATGTCCAGGAGCTGTGGTTCCAACAAGACGGCGCAACATGTCACACAACTCGTGCCACAATCGATTTATTGAAAGACACGTTTGGTGACCACCTAATTTGGAAAAAGTCATCGAAAATTGGACCTCCAGATTGGACTACATCCGAGCGAGCCGTGGCGGTCATATGTCAGAAATAATATTTAAAATGTAATGCCACAAGATTATCTTTCGGATATATAAAATTCATGTTAATCGAATAATCTATCGTTGTTTTATTGCAATTTAAAGTTCTATACCTCTAAAAAAAACACCCTTTATATATACTAAGTAATTCTATTAATATCAAATGTCAATAATTCTATCTAATAGTGGCCCATTGATCCCACCTTTGCATTCTATTGAAATACATTTGATCTCCTTAAACTCACATGTAACGAAAAATATTATATTTATGTTTTGTACTTTATATATAATACATGTTTATTTGAAAAAAATAATTAAAAAAACAAGGTTTTTTCATATAATTTATATATCTATAATATAATAATACATAGTTTAAAAAACTAAAAAACACGCTTCCTGTCCGCCACCTTGGACGTCCGCCATATTGGATTTTAGTCACGTGACTTTTTTTTTCGTATTCCTGACAGCAAACCCTTTCATTTGATACCCATATCATGGGGGTGGATTTCAAACAGCCAGTTCGCCATCTTAGAGAGGCCGCCATATTAGATTTGTAATGACGTTTCTTAGCTAGTCATGTATTGTCATCAGAACTCAGAGTGTGTGCAAAATTTCATCCTAATCGAAGACCGGGAAGTGGGTCAAATTAAGATTCCAAGATTTTTTTAGATACAATAATGGGAAGGCCGCCATATTGGATTCGTAATGACGTTTCTTAGCTAGTCATGTATTGTCATCATAACTCAGAGCGTGTGCAAAATTTCATCCTAATCGAAGACCGGGAAGTGGGTCAAATTAAGATTCCAACATTTTTTTAGATACAATAATGGGGAGGCCGCCATATTGGATTTGTAATGACGTTTCTTAGTTAGTCATGTATTGTCATCAGAACTCAGAGCGTGTGCAAAATTTCATCCTAATCGAAGACCGGGAAGTGGGTCAAATTAAGATTCCAAGATTTGATAGCTGACAAAAAAAAAAACCAATCAAATAAATAAAAAACATGTAAAACATTATGTGTATCATGTGTGTGTGTGTGTGTGTGTGTGTCAAATGATCAAACCTTTGTCATAGTCTGATTGTATTCCATTCTATGTTAATTTGTTTAAGTGTATACCCCTATAAGCCATTTATTTTTCTATTCTAATTTGAATGTACTCTCATTTATATTTTTTTGGTTGATTAAAAAAAATTAAAATTGTGAATCTAATATAATAGTCCTTACCATAAGTTGTATGTAATTTTTTTAAGTATCGTACTTACATAAAGATTAATGTATGCTTACATAAAAAAATTTTTTACACATAAAATCTCTTACAAATCTGTTTGTCCCATTAAAATGTTTCTACGAGTATTTAGTTCCCGGCAGCAAGTATGTAACAGATATGCTAAGTTTAGACAACCCTAGTTCAGACTATGACATTTTTATTCTTTTATTAGTATTATTAGCCAATATTGAATTATTTATGTTGAAGGTGGTAAAGCTACACTTCCGATTTTTTTAAATACCATTGATACCATGGTCTAAGAAAACAAGGTCTTGCATTCGAACCACGTGACTGACACAAGCCTACGTCATCATGCGCTGTTCATCCTTGTCTATTAAGGTGAACAGAAATCAGAAAACATACAAGTGAAGCAAATAAAATTGTTTTAAAAACATAATAATTTAATTGTTAAGCCAACAGGTGGCCTTATTGCTAAAAGGTAGAAAACTCTACCAGTACCGGTATGAATGAAAATAACAAACAGAAAGTTACATATCAAGTCATCTGTATACTGTAAAATATGACCAGAAAAATTAAAAACCTGCTCGGGGGGCGCCATCGGCACTATAAAATTAGTTCCATTAAATATTCGCAAAATGGCGAAAAATTTCTACATTTCCTAGTCAGGCTTTAATAGGATATATTCAAAATTCCCTAGCACTAATTCTCTAGCAGTAAATTTTAAACATTAGTTGGATGGGAATCAAGTCAGTAAAAGTTAAATAATAATATTATTAATTTATTCAGGCAAAAACCAATCATAAAAATGTACAATAAAAATATACATAACAGTATAATACATAAAAACGAACTCTTTGTCCACTGTCCCCTTACAGCTATTTCGTGGCTCCGCTATTTCCGACCCTCGACAAATCGTAAGTGTAACTTGTAGACGCTCGCTATGTTTTTCGGTTTAATCTACGTAGTACTATTATTTTCTTCTGTGACACTACATAAAACATGCACAATAACGCGCGAAAAGCTCGAGAAGGTGTCAAAATAGTTGTTGAATGGTGTTAAATAGTTGGTAGTACGTCTACAAAGCACAGGGTCGCGGGTTCGAATCCCGTCCAGGGCAAACATTCGTGTGATGAGCACTTGGGTTTGCCTTGTGTCTGGATGTTGCATATTTATGTATATCAGCTGTCTGACACTCATAGTACAGGCTCTGGTTAGTGAATTTTATGCCGTAGTTCGGCATATAATACCAATTGCCTTTTATAACCTTCGTGTTATTCTCTGTACCAATGTGTTTGATGTGCAATAAAGTGTATTTGAATTGAATTGAATAATACATGCAAAAAATTCACACCCCCTTTTTTATTTTCAATTTCAATACAATGTACAATAAAGACTTCTTTTTTTATTTTAGTAAAATCGCAAATTACGTATAGCGGCAGCGGCGACGCGCGGCGCGCGTAATATGCCTACGTACAATACAAAATAATACGCATTTCTTTTGTTTCTACTTTATTTAACGAAAGAAAATCTAAGTACCTATAATTTTTATGTATTAGTGCCACGCATAACAGTTACACGAGTTTACGAGTTACACGAGTCATGCATAAAACAAAACACATTTATTCGGTCATGAACTATTAAATAATTCAAACGCAGAAGCCGATTGAAAATCAAAACAGAGTGCTCTGCATATTATGTACATACATTTTCAGTTTTTTAACACTCTTTCTTTTTTTAAAGATCTTTTATAAGTTTAGTAAACAAAGCCCGACCAGAGAAAGGACCTCGCCATAATGCGAAATTTAAATGGATGGAACTACTTTTTAAATGATAAAAAATATATAAAACCTTCTTTAAAGATCCTAGCCTACATAAAAATAAAAATCTAGCTGAAAGCTTATTTACATAAGTAGTAACATTTCTTCTTTACCTTCAGTAGACAAGTACAAAAATATATACTTCTCATCAAAAAAATCGAAACACTTCCGTACTAAGTTTGTTTGCAAGGTGTTTCGATTTTTTTGATGAGAAGTGTATATGTCATTTTTCCGGGTGGGATAGGCAGTGACCTGATAGATAAGATTTAAAAACATACTAATGTGCACGACTTTGCCTGGTCAAAGATGCCAAGTCTGTAGTTAAATGAAAAGTCATCGATTTATTTTACGGTTTATTTTACGCGTTTCATACATTTAAGATAACTCATGTAGGATGTAGGTTATACCAGTAAGCAGGCCACAATTTCAAATCAAATAGATTATGCTACTCTACTGTAACTTCAAATAAATCCTTGTTCAAGTATCCAGAATGTAAAGTTCACTATTTAATTTTTTAGGTATGTCTGGTATGGGAATATTTTTAAGAATTTACTATCAAATGTTACGGTATACTAACTATATATAATATACCTATTCTATCGGTAACTACCTACGCCTCGCGAGGTAAAAAACTAGCTACGCCTGTTCAATTCCATACTGCTACGAAATGTCTGGGGATATTTATTTGTTTATTTATTTATGTATGTATCTCTCCTTTACAACGTCAATATGTACTCAGACGGCCCAACGCATTTTTTTTTTCCAACCCCATCCCAGATTTTTAAATATCGTTTATGAACTCTCATGCCATTGTTCCACTACACTACACTGTAAGAAATTGTAGTGTTTATAAACTAACCCTATCCGTCTTGAAATTATTGAAATCGTACAGCGCAGTACACTCACATAACTACTGAAGGTGACAGGAGTAGCAAGTCAAGATTAGGAAATTATTCAGAATTCGAATTCAATAAACTGTTCATGAATTGTTGAATAAATAATGACCTGAATTCATAACTCTGGCACGATTTCTCGTTTGTATATACAGCAGATACCACATATGAATTTATATATTTATTTTACGATTTATTACTTACATATATTATGAATTCTTATGAACAAAAATACATATTCATAATTTGATAGACATACCAATGAATGTCCAACAGCTACAAATTATTGTTTACTAGCTTCCGCCGCGGCTCCGCCCGCGTTAATAGATTTTCCCGTGGGAATGAGGAATTTTCCCGAGGTAAAAGTTAGCCTATATTCTTCACTTCTTCCGCAAGGTCTATTCTATTCTATCTTTGTGCCAACTCCGCCCGCTTAAACATTTTTTCTCGTGGGAATGAGAAATTTTCCCGCGGTAAATTGTTGTCTATGTTCTTTCATAAGGTCTATTCTAACTTTGTGCCAAGTTTCACAAAAATCTTCAATTATTGGGAATATTTTACGTATTTTTTTTACACCTTGGGTTACTTTATTGAAGTTTTAGTAAGGTTCCTAATTTTTTTGAAAATAAATGTAGCATGTTACTCAGGAATCTGTAGCTTCCCAACAGTGAAAGAATTTTTGAAATCGGTTCAGTACTTTCGGAGCCTATTCGATGCAAACAAACAATCAAACCTTTCCTCTTTACAATATTAGTATAGAAGTATAGATAAATAAATAGTAAATAGATTAGAGACCTGATTCATTTTCAATTTTACTTATTGAACACGGTTTACTAATATTTACCTGATGAATGATTAAACTTTGGATCTGTATCGCCATTCAACATGTAAACTTCGGTCATGTCATGTCCGATATGTCTGCAAGTCATCCATACACCATACATTACAATATAGACGAGATAAGCGTCGATACATGGTCGATACTTAGACCGTTCCGTAAGTATGGCCCAAGTTAAGATAATAAATAAATATGTGGGGACATCTCACACACGGCCATCTAACTTCAAACTTGGCAGAGCTAACTATTTAATAATCTGTGGCAGAGCCCATACACATATAAATATACAACATCCAGACGCAGGGCAAACACAAGTGCTCACCACGCGAATGTTTGCCCTGAATGGGATTCGGACCTGCTTGGAAGGCAGGCGTAGGTACTACCAACTAGGCTACAGCTACAGGGCCCTCAAAATAGATTAATTATCCTGCTAAATACATTTTTTTAAATGTATTAATTCCTAATAAATATAAAATTCCAAAACAGCTTCCGAACTGAATTTATCAGACCTTATTTATTTAATGATCATCACACACAGCGTTACACAGCCCGAATTTCCAGATTTTGCTTAGTATATTTACTAACTAGTACTGATTAGATGACACTGGCATGTCATGAAGAACGATCGAAACCAAGAAGCCTTTGCTAAACAGTGGGACAAATCAGGTTGAGAAAAAAGCCAAAATAGTCCATAAAATATCTAGTCGTGCCATGTATTTATGTCTCAACAACCAATTAACACCATAGGTACCATATTTTGGCCTCCTGCCTGGCTAGCACTAGGTTTCATGTGTGACAAGACAAGACATTCTTTTATCACATCTATACTCTCATCCTATTACAGAAAATTTCAACATAGCTGCCTTAATGTGCAACGATCTCTTGTCATAACAGAAGTACATGAAGATACTACGAGAACAGGCAATGGTATGGACGGTTGTGTTCACCTGTGTAACCTAACCAAGATCAAAATGCGTTTTGCGAATGGGGGAGACAACACTTCCTTTAAAGAAGTGGCTTTAGTCCAGCAGTGGACTGTATTGTAGCAAGTATTACATAGAGTAGACGTCAGCGAGTACCAGGGCCGCATAAGTGAGAGCAGTGTGTTGTGATTTGCAGATGCTCTCGGTACAAGTGCCGGGGTGCGCGGGCATGGAGCGGCTGGGCGCGCCGGGGGGGCCGCGCCTACGGCACGAGCACAGGCATCACCAGCACCATTCCGCTCTGTAAGTTATTCCACATAATACACAACTATGCTTAAATTGAAAGAAGCTCCCCTTAAAATTCATTTCTTTTTCTCGTAAAATGTTGGTTACCTGTGTTAAGAGAGCAGTCTAGTCTGCCAATAAACTGCTGTGCAGTTTGGCAGAAAAGTAAATTAAGAGAAAATATGTATTTATTTTTTTGAATAAACGTTTACATACATACATACATACATGTAATCCTGAAGGCCGAAACCCTCCGTGGCGGGAAACGACCAATCGCGATCGCGATGTCCGAATATATATTCGCCCTGTAGACTTATTACGTAACGCGCGAGAAGCTCGAGAGATAATAACAGAACTATACCCTTCAGGTAACAACGCCCGTACCCGCCGGCGGGGGCGCGGCCATAACCAAAATCAGAATTGATAATCAGAGACAGAGCCCTTCAGGCGTCGTCTCCTTCACGATGTTTTTCAATATCTACGCGCTAGGCCGTGGTCCGAGGCTCCCTTGAGCCGCCCCTAGACTTGTTGGTATATGACTTTTTTTTGGGATAGAGTCTTCCGCTCCCCCGCAAGTCCGGTGAAGCTTGATCCGTCGTACCTTTACGATTCAAGCATAGGTCAATTCAAAAAAAAAAAGAAAAAAGCAGAACTACTATGGCTCTTATGTCACTATGTCGTGTTTGCGAGCGAGCTACTCGAGCTTATCACGCGGTACGTAGTAGTAAGTCTACTGTATCCTAGATAAAGCGGGCGCAATCTATGTTACAGGCTGCGTGTAAAATCGGATATCGCAGCCCGCGCTTTTCCGCGTCTGTGGCACTTCAAATCAAATCAAGTTTATTGCCTAAATTAAACAAAGTTACATTACAGTTCCGAAATTTTACATATGGTTAGCAACTTTAAAGGTTGTACCACAAGCCATTTAATTAATGCCAATACATACACGGAGACAAAGGTATAAATACAAGAGACCACCAACACCAAGAATTGTTATTTATTTATGTGTGGGGACGCACCATCTCACACACGGCCATTTGACCCCAAACTGGGCAGAGCCTGTACTATGTGTGTCGGACAGCTGATGTACTTTACATACATATAATACTAACTTTCCGCCGCGGCTCCGCCCGCGTTAACAGTTTTTCTCGTGGGAATGAGGCATTTTCCAGCAATAAAAGGTAGCCTATGTTACTCACTCAGGGTTAATGTAGCTTTTTAATGGAATATTTTTTTAAATCTGCGCAATACCTAGTTCTCGAGTTTATTCATACATTGCATACAAACACACACACAAATACAAATCTTTCCTCTTTATAATTTAATTTTAAATACAGGTTTATTTTGTGTGCACAGTCAGTATTGTTACTAGATAACATTTAAAAAAGAGAGAAAGAATATATATTTATTTGAATAGGCTAGCCAACATAGTACATATATAATTTTATACAGTATAATAATAAGTAAGTAGTGGTGTAATATGTATTAGAAAACGCCAAAATGCGAGTCCAATTAATTATGTCGAAGAGTGTTTATACGAAGTTTCAAGAAAATTGGAGAAAATTAAATTTCTTCCCATACTTTGATACCTATTTTATGGGTAAAATGGCGATATTTCGATTTTTTAATGAAATGTGATAAAATAAAAGTATGCGGGTTTTTTAATTTTTCAATCTATATATAAATACTTATTATACGCGAATGCTTGTACTAGACGGGGTTCACAATACATACAATGTAAATACAAATAATCATTTCAATAACAAAAAATGTATTCCATGAACGATACTCAATTCTATTCATCAGCTGAGTGATATCTTAATCATCCTTTAATCCTACTGTTATCTTACATGCATAATGCATAAATCCATAATTGTTGAATGTCATTGACGCGTATTTTATCCAAAGTTTATATCAAAAAGATAATACTTATGTAGCGGAAACGGGGCGGCGCGACGCGGCGACGTGTGCTGATTTTGATAATCATCAGCACTGATTGATAACAAATAATTGTCGCGAATTAAGTTAATAGGAGGTGTGTTCTATTCTAAGTAGTATCATTCAATTGAGAAAAGGATGTTAAATTGGTTTGGTCACAAAGAGGGATTTACTGAACAGATTTACCTATAGGCGAGAGTGGAAGGAAGTGTTGGAAGGGGAAGACCAAGACGACAATTCCAAAATGAAATAGAGGATGTTCTGACAAAAGGTCGGGTCTGCAGTACTTTAAACCGACGAGCATGCATGAGGAGAATAATTAATGTGGATGAAGCGAAAGAAAAATGTCTGGATCGTAGCAAGTGGAAGGAAGTGGTCACTGCCTACCCCTCCGGGAAAGAGGCGTGACTGTATGTATTATTCAGCCACCTAACCTAACCCAAGTACGTTGGAAAACGGAGAAGTTCGTAATGAGAGGACTGCGTTCATTGGTCAGCAATATTCTTTTTCTTTTTTCAAATACATGTGTATCAGTTGCGATTTTCAAGATGAACAGCGCCATCTATGATATTTTTATGAAACCTGGTTTTTAAAGTCCATTATTGCCTTAAAAAATTATTAAAGTTAATTATAAAACGAATCTAAAAAATGAAGGACGCTTCGCTAAAACATAGGAATATTAGAACCATTATTCTCTTGATAATCAGTATCTTACCTAACCTATGTGTACCACCAAATACTAGCCAAATTCATTTAGCTAAAGGGCTACAAGTACTAAAAGTAGTGTAAAACCAGAGCAATCTGTCAAACTCATTAATACAGACTAATATTTGCACCGGTGGCTGTCGTACAGACCGAGACTAAAGGAACATTACCTAGGGAATCTGCCAAGTTTGGAGATTATGGCAACAAGCCACACCTTCCTTAGAAAGTCAAAGTCAAAGTCAAAGTCAAATAGTGTTTATTCAAAGTAAGATTTCACAAATCATTTTTTGACGTCGAGGCGGGTTCACAATTTGGCTGTCTTCTGTAGAAAGAGGCCTAATGTAGATTGTAAATAAATATAGTTATATTAAGAAATATCTTATCTCCTGCAGGAAGTCATTGTGGCGGAAGCCATAGGTCTGTATCTATGTGTCTCTTAAAGAAATTAGTGGCGAAATGCGTATTAGAAGCAGCAGCAGCTGTAGGCGATGATGGTAGGCCGGGAAGAAGTATTAGTTCCGTAGTAGATATTTGTAGTATTATCACAGAAGAAATATAGTATTAACCCGAATATAGTACTAACCCGTACAGAAAGGACACTCACCCCTCCGCGCCAAAGTGAGTTTCCCGCCCGATATAGCGCCCCATGCCCCGCACCCCGCAGGCACCGCGGGACTCCGCCGCCGGTGGTGTTCGGGGGTGTTTTACATAGCGGCTAGCGCCATTGACTTGTAATTGATATTCATTTGTTATTCAAAAAGAAGTAGGTTGTCAAAATGCGTTTTCTGTATGGAGTGACCGCCCAGTGGTATTATCTAACACAACACGCATACCGCCAGCTAGCATACCAGAAGCAGCAAAAGCTGACGCAATGATTGTTGTATTGCAGGGAATGGGAGAAGCAGCAGCGGCTGCAGGCGATGGTGGGGCGGCTGCAGGAGATGGTGGAGCAGGAGACGCGCGCGCGCTCCGCCGCCGCGGCCGAGCGGCTCGGCCTGCCGCCCAGCATACAGCTGCCCGACGGCGAGTACGGACACGACGCGCATCTGCAGTTGCGAGCACCTTATCAGGTATGCCGACAATACCAGAGCCCCTTGATGCTGCCGTGGTGCCGAGTATAGGCAGAACCACTAGTCTTAGCGAAAGGAGTGGAAACACTGCGGGGCCAACTTCAGAATCCAATTATTGTGGGGCAAGCCGGGGTTGTGCGCATCTGCAGTTGCGAGCACCTTATTAGGTATGCCGATAA
>CAOKYR010000438.1:0-18923 GCA_948473455.1 Teleiodes luculella | reverse complement strand
GAATTATTTTGCGTTTTGTTAATAATATATTGGTCACCAATATATTATTAACAAAACGCGGTGTATTATGTTACACCAATAATTGGTGTAACATAATACATCATATAATGTATGAAAATATACGACATCCAAACAAGTACTCCGTTAGCCTTGAGCGGAATTCAAACCCGCGACTCTGTGTTAAGAAGGCAGGCGTACAACCGACTAGGCTTCGTTATTTTTGTTCTTTGTTCACTTGTTATTTTTGCATAGAATGTGAAATTAAAATTATCTCACATGTAACTGTTAAGACGTGGCGCGAGAAACCCTTATTGAACTTTCCTCTCCGATAGGTTGACAGAATACGGACGATAAAACTATATGTTGTCACTCGTGAGACTTGATGCCGTGGTGTAATAATACTGCGCTTAGTATCCGCGGAACAACGCTACGTCATCATCATTATACATTGACAATCTAGCTATCTTGCTTGCTTGCTCATTTAGACCTTTTGCTATTTGTCTACTGGTGATGTCGTAGCGATGTTTTAATGTCACGTGACTAGGGGAAGACATTGTTTTGTTATACTGTGTAATGCTGACCTGTGTTGTGACTAAGAGATACGTGAAGATACCTTCAAATTGTAACTCATTTAATTATTATAAGTTGTTAATGACGTCAGAAGTACAGAAAAGCTTACATTAGGCTACGGCTGATGGTGCCCCGGCTATGGTAGTGTGTGTGTGTGTGTGTGTATGATGTGTCGGCGTGTGCGTGCGCGCGTGTGCGCTAGTCACCCCTGCAGGCGCGCGCGCGCACACGCGGACAGAGGCGAGACACAAATACTTATACATTTGCTTATATGTAACACCACACTAACTAAACTATCTGTCTGTATACAGGGTGCAGGTAAAGGCTCGGCAAATACTGAAGAGCCATCCTCAGTCAATCAATCTGATCAACTTTGCCAAACAAACTTTTTTGGAAACGATTAAATAAATTGACTTTTCTATACAAATTTTGCGATTATGCGAGGGTCGAATTATTTTGTCGTTTTTGAGGAATCCTTATGTGGAACGTTGTTCGTAATCGGATAAGCTTGTCCCATCAGTATTATGTAGGCTGTTAGTTACATTACACCCCTATAGATAAATACAACATCCAAACACAAGTGCTCATCACACGAATATACCAACCAAAAACGTATTAAAACGACATGAACATTGTTTATAATATGTAATGCCAACAATATAAGTATCAGTCTCGCCTCGCCCCGGCTTTCCCTACGAACAAACCTTGTTACTCTTCGTCGTGTTATCCTGAATGTTTGTCTGTCCGCGCGACTGCTATACTATAGGTACACTATACTGTAATGTAATGTAACGAGTCGCCGAGCAATGCTCGCGGCTGTCGCGCTGGACTAGTAGTGTTTACTTGATTTGTCTGTCCAAGACTGAATAAACTTACATTTCGCTAAATGTCATATTTTGTTGTTTTATTTGTCAGCTGCCTTTCATGGCCTATTGATGAAATTGAATGGCATTACGTGGTCCCCCGCAGGGATGGCTGGATCACGAATGAAAATTATAGATATATCATGGTCTAACTAAGAAAACAAGGTCTAACAAGAAGACCACATGACTGACAAGTCATTTTGCGCTGTTCATCCCATCCATTAGTAAGTCCATGCATTCGATAAGGATGAATAGGCAAAATGACGTAGCTAGTGTCATTCACGTGGTCTTCTTGTTAGACCTTGTTTTCTTGGACCATGGTATATCTCATCCACTATGGACAACTGCTCTGCTTGTGAGAGCCCAGGCCCCAGCGCATACATAGCGAGGCGAGGCGAAGAATATCCTAAAGCCGGGTCCACAGCTCCGTGTTTTCATGTTTTTAACACGCTAACATGTTAAGGCACCTATTTCACTGGCGACAGAAAACAAAGTCGAAAGGGACGCAGTTATGCGCAAGAGTAAGCGCGGTGTATTTGTATCTCATTCTAACGCATAACTGCGTCCCTTTCGTCTTTTGTCTTCTGTCGCCAGTGAAATAGGTGCCTTAACATGTTAGAGTGTTCAAAACACGAAAACACGGAGCTGTGGACCCGGCTTTATAGCTACAATCCTCCCCTATGAAACCTCAATGAAATTATATTTTGACTGCTAAAAAATACTATTGAAATATAGTAGTAAATAGTATCATTGTAAGAACATTAGTATCATTATGAGCTTGATGTTCAAGCCAGAATCCTCCCCTCTCGTATAGCCAAACGGTGGTGGGGTCTTTGAATTAGTTAATATGTATACAAAAAATAGACACGAAATAGGTAGTATGCATTGCTCACTAAAGAAAGAAAATTCGACGCGTTGTAATTCCGAAGATATAGCTGCCACAGGTTGGGGAGGATTCTAGCTTGAGCATTTCTATTTTGCTCATTCTGCACATTGCTTTGTCCTTTTATTAAAAATTGGTATCAAAAATTGCTTGCAGGATTGTAGCTTGAAGGACACGGCGAAGACGCTAAATCAAACTAAACCTTAACTATTATAAAACACGGCAGAATGCTATGGTTATTAATTACTTGAGAGCCGGCATGCAATACATACATAGTCACCCTCTTTCCCGGAGGGGTAGACAGAGCACTTCCACCGTAATCTTTGCTGCTGGAGTAACTTTTTTTATTTGAGGAAACATAAAAAGAGATCCAGTATTCAATAGGCCTTTTACACGTGTGTCAATCAGACGTCTGTATAGTTTTTTGATTGGCACAAGGACAAGGTTTTCAGTTTCCATGTTGTGAATGTTTTAATCAAAGAGAAAAAATATGGTTTTAATTTAGTTTTATAATAATTGAAATTATGACACCTTTTTTCTAGCAACAACGTTTCGTATAGACGCTTTAATTTGTCGTAGTTATTTTATTTATAGATCTTTATTGTTAATACTTGGACAGACGGTGAACGTAGGTATATCTACTATTTGCTTATCATTACTATTAATGACCGTTTAGTAAACAGCCTCAATAGTTTTTATTATAAACACTGCTTTTCTGCTTTGAGTTTCCTCACCTAGGTTACCAATGATTACCCTAGGAAGAGAGGTGTTGCTATAATCCTCACGCTTGGCGAGCGGGTTGGGGATCACAGTTGTTGTTCATAATAGGACGTTGCGTGCTACCTATTCTCTGGGTGGGTGGGTATGTTTGTTTAGCCTTGCACCTCGTACACAGAAAGAGAGATTTGTGTTGGTCCTATTCTAAGCCGGGAGTCATGAATGAACAAGACAAGAAAGACGTGTCGAGGTTTGTGTTGGTCCTATTCTAAGCCGGGAGCCATGAATGAACAAGACAAGAAAGACGTGTCGAGGTTTGTGTTGGTCCTATTCTAAGCCGGGAGCCATGAATGAACAAGACAAGAAAGACGTGTCGAGGTTTGTGTTGGTCCTATTCTAAGCCGGGAGCCATGAATGAACAAGACAAAAAAGGCGTGTCGAGGTTTGTGTTGGTCCTATTCTAAGCCGGGAGTCATGAATGAACAAGACAAAAAAGGCGTGTCCTTATCTACTACACTGTATTTTTATTGCAATCTGTTTTGTTATTTCGAGGCGTGAAATTGTACCAGACAAAGTACTTTCCCATATTAGAATAGAAAGTATTTTAGATCACCTGCTTGCCTATTTCAATAGCACCCATTTATTCTTTTTGTGTTTATTTAGAACCGCAATACCGGTAAAACATGAGTACCCAACAAGACATTTATAAACCCTGCGCCCACCTACGAACTAAAACTCCGGATGCGACAGTTGACAAAGGTAAAAAAAAATCTAATGTGCTTGTTAATTTTAATGTTAAAGGAAAATAAAGTTATCGATTCACATAATTGAATGGCATCAAAACATGTTTAAAATAACCACACAGCCATTGCCACTTAAGCAAAGCTTCTATCTACCACTTCGAAAAACCCTCTAAAAATATCTTTCGTTCGTTGTATAATATATAACAATAAATAGAACATAGAAAGAAACTCGCTAAGGACATAATATGAGCTGGTAACAGATAACAGAAAGAAACTTCGCCACGTCACACATCCCTTCTGCAATTTTTTTTGAGGAGTTGAACGATTATTCGGCAATTCGATTCCAGGCTATCGCCTAAACCGCACCATTTCGTCGAGGTCATAATCATACATAACGTTCTTGCAATATCTTTATCAGGATTAACTAACCCCAATTTTGAATCGCTCAGTCTTGTGGAAATCACTCAATTCTTTTTATCGACTAAAAAGAGCTGATCACGTTGAAATACTACTGTAGGTACTAGCTGATGATGTCTTTGAATGACTGTAGATAATGTTAGGAAATAAACTCTGGATAAAGTCACTTTTCAAACACAAACAAGAAATCAAAATCGGTTCAATCGCCTGTGAGCTACGATGCCAGAGACAGACAGACATTAGATTTTCTTCTTTTTGTGTCGGGGGAAAGAAAATCTTTATTTGATGAATTTCCAATGTGGCGTCAAATCGATACCTACTAGATGTCATGACAGTTGTAGGATCAGTTTTAAAGTTTTCGAGACACATTTTATTGAATCGTACCTACCTAAATATAGCGGAGAGTATTTTCCAGAGCTGATGAAGAGGATAGGGAGCGAGTACAAGACGTTGCCCACGTTTGAGCAGACGGCGTTCGAGTTCAAGTTCGTAAAGCACTACTCGTTCGAGAACAATGAGAAGCTCAAGTGTCGCTGGCAGCAGTACCGGGACAATATTGACAAGAAGGTCTTCGCGCCCTTCCAGTTCCCAGACGTCAGGTACAAGATACTTTGACCTTTGGAACGCTGTTATTTCGTAGCAGTAGAGGTGAATATCTTATTGAATGTCTAGCCCCATGTGCTGGGTTCTGTATATGTTGCTTGTCTTTCTGATCCAAACTTCATTGAAGCAGGCAAAACCCGAGGAGACACTAAGCAGAAAGCTCTTCTGGTAGTGAAAAATATCACCACGTAAGGCCACTGAAAATAGCTCGCGGGCGTAGCGCAGGGTGAACATGCCTGTTATTAATTACTTATTTGAAGAAATGTCAGTGGCACAGTAGCTGAGGCAGAAAAACCTATGTAAAGCCCGACTAGAGAAATAAAAAACCTCGCCATATTGCGGAATTTTAATGAAACTAATTTTATAATGGAAATTGATGCCAAGCATAAAAATATACCTGTGGCGCCCCCAGAGCAGGTTTATTATTTCTTTGGTCAGTCAGGTTCTTTGGTCAGTCAGGCTTTTCGAAGTATTCTGGAAATTAATACGCATTCCCCGACCCATTAATTTCAGAGATTTGCACTTCTACAACGGCACGATCCGGTTCATCCCGTCGCTGTCGATAACTCGTGCCTCGGAGCACAAGAAAAAGCTGAAGCCAGGGCCGCGCGTGGACTGGCGGGGGCAGGCGCCCATTCCCTACGAGATGCTGATGCGGCGCGGCCTCGCGCGCAGCGACGACAAACCACCCCCCGCCGCCCCCGCCACCCCCGCCGCCGACGAGGAGAAACATGACAAACACAACGCGAATAAAGACGCCAAGATCTACGGAAAGAAAGCCTTAAAAATAGACGCAAAAAAAGTCGTAAAAGATGGAAAGAAAAGCAAAGGACATCCAAAAGAAAAAGAGAAGTAGATGAAACAGATAAAAATAAGTTAAAACAGGGAATTATTCGTTTGTATGATGATATTTTGTCATGTCATGATTTTTTTCTTTTCTAGCCTATTGTAGGGACTACTATTTGGTATTCTGTGCTATTGTGTCCCACTGCAGGGCAAAGGCCTCTCTCGCCTCCTTTCACTTTTCTCGATCTCTAGCTAAGCTCTCCCACTCCCTACAATAAGCATCCAGCTCGTCCCGCCACTTCTTGCGGGGCCAACCACGACACCGTTTCGCATTTTGAGGCACCCAACTGCTCATGTCATGATTAATAAAACTTTTTAATTTCAGCCAGTATTGTAATTATTTTCGAAGTGACTATCATCATCATCATCATATCCTGTAGTCCCTAATTAGGGACATAAGGCTCTCAGCATACTCCTCCAACGCGACCGATCGTGCGCCGCAATCTAAGTGACTATACTAGGAAGTAATGTAAAAGACATTTGATGTATAGAATGGCATAACAAGAATGTCTTATGCTAAGTTCACACGCACGCGTTCAACTCCACATTCAACGTGCACATTCACATTCACAAGCGTGTAAACGGTACGCCCGAGCCCGTGAACGCGCCTGTGAACGTGAATGTCGCTCCTCGCTGCTCGCCATTCTGGCACTGACTGACACGACGGCGTGCGTGTGAACAGCTTGAACGTCCGCCGGCCCGGGACGGGCTGCATGCCGCGCAGCCCGCCAGGCAGCCCGCCAGGCAGCCCGCCGGGCTGCACGGCACGCATGTGACCGTAGCATTATGCCGGATCCACACGCAAGCCGGCATTAAGATCATTACACATTACACCAACTCAACTCATAATATGGTATTGAAAGATAAGCTTTATGTCGTGTTATTTAAAAAGACTATTGTAATGTCAAGTTGGTGTAACGTTAGCCACGCCTACCGGAAGGCTGTAGCCTTTAATTTGTGTTTGGATTCAAGAAAAATGGTTTACTCTACTACTTTGTACTTTTTAATACTGTAATCCAACCATCTTCAAAAGTTAGGGGGTACATTTTAGATTTTAGTTTCAGTTATACAAAAGCACACTTTTTACTTTATTAAAGTAGGAAAGTAATCTTTTTACCATCATTAGAAAAATAAAACAAAATTATACAAGGAACTTACTTTCTATTTAAGACTTAGATCACATTTAGCACTTCTTCACATATCTTGAACATCTAAAACAATGCTCGTACACCACACGCAGTCCAAAACATTAAATTCCACAACAAATGTAATAAAGACATTTCAATATCTGTACTTGGTGGAGTAGTCTTTGGGAGAGACCACCAGACCTCGTCCTTTGCGTGCGCCTCGGTACACTGTCTCAATTATGTCAATCATTTCCTGTTTGTCTTCGAGCGGCCAGTTGATCTTGTTGTTGTTACCGGTGCCCAAATCTATCATAATGTGTTTGTTGCGGAAGAAAAACATGACTGTGCAAGGGTCGTACAACTCGTACCTGTAGTACAAAGAAATATATTGCATAACATTGACACTGCTTTAGTATCTCAAGCAAAGATCCACAAAATTATGTTACAGCTTTAAAGTTGTGTATAACAGATAAGACTAAATGATTTGATTTATTATTAACAACTGATGTAGGCCCCACAAGATGAAAACAATCTGGTGAAGGTTGCGGTTAGTCACTGGATGCAGGCAGCTTAGGATTAATTTTGAGTAGATATTGCCTTTGTCCTGCAGGGGAGTTTCCAATCAAATGATGATGATGAAAATAAACTATAATATAAAAAGAAAAGAAAATTTATAAGCCTTGTTTGTGCTGTGGAATCCAACTTACATTTTATTGAAGTCGGGCACCTCAGTGATGTCGACCAGGTATATGACAGCGAAGTTTTTCACCTTCTCCGCAATGCTGTACAGGACTTCATCCATCTTCATGCAGGTTGGGTCCCAATCGTGGCCGAAACGAATTACCTACAATAAATTGTAGTCAAAGCAAAACAAGTAACACAGGAGATGGTTACTACCAGTACAGATTTATAGGTCAGAGAGTCAACTTCAGATAGGCAAATAGACAATAGTCTGTATGGATTTTACCAGTGCTTGCTATGTAGCATGTTGAGTAGGTACACAAATTCTAGTTTAACGGAATAAGGAACAGTTGGGTCAGCACAGAGTCAACTTCGGTTACAAACAAAGAAGCTGGAGCGGAGCGTATCAAATCGCCGAATGAAGAAATAAGTCTAGAAAGTTCTAACCTAAATCTGCACTTACCACTACGCGATCTTCCTCGGATAATATGGCCTGGTCAACTTGCCAGCCGTTGTGCAGGTGCCCCAGCATATAACTCATGATGGACTTTTAATAATATGCAGTCAAGGAAAAGAAAAGAATAAAGAAATTCCGTGTAATCCTCATACAAACAAACAAACACCAAGCTGAGCCAGCTGACAGACGATGTCGTCATGTCAATGTCATAATAATGTCAATCTTTTTTTTTAGTTTCTTTCTCCCTTATGAGAAAGGCAAAAGGATCTAAGCCCATACAGCCTAGTCTTTAGTAGTTTCTTGCATTATCCAAGTTTAATGTCTTCATCCTCAGTCACTTAGAGCAACGCCGGCCTTCCGTACGGAAGGCCCGCGTTGCTCTAATTTAAATGTTTTCTTCCAAACTTAAAACTGCCGTTAATACTCAAATTATAAAATTGATCAATAGAAGTCCGCAGTTAAAATCAGCATTCTAGTTGATGCTTCCTAAACACGAGTACATCACCCAGAAAGACAGCTCCCACAGACGGTGCCGCAGATCAAATGGGCAGCAGATGGGGTGGTAAGGCGGGGGTACGTAGGACCTCCAAAGGAGGTAAAAAGATAAATTTGGGCCGGGGGGCAGCAAGCTCCCAAACAGGCCCCGACAGATGCTTTCTTTCTGGACAGCGCCGCCAGTTCCCTTCACCAGGGAAAACGATTTCCGCTTGGAATTCTGTAAATCGATGTCGACCCGGCCGGTGGGATCTTCAGACGCTGTCCAGACACGCCGCTCCAACTGAAAATGCAAAGAGATCCTGCTCCAGTAATTGCAGCGCGTCCAAAAGACCGAATTTTCTTTCCAACAATGGAATTCGACTGGGATAACGACCCGACCAAAAATTGCGAAAAGCGGTGAATTTAATGACAACTGAACCCAACGAAAACTGTCACCACTACCATCAGAAAATGTTTCTTTTAGATAAAACCTTACAAGACGGCGAAGCCAAGTCACATTATAAATGAAATTTTAATTAAACTCAATTACCGAAATTAATATTAACATATTTAAAACTACATTCCAATCGATACTCTCAATTTAACCAGAAGGCTCCGGCAACACCAACAAATGTCACAACTTGATACAAGTGCGTTCCGAGATGCGCGCAGCACGTTCCGAAAAACAGCGTTACAGCTGTCTGACACCCATAGTACAGGCTCTGGGGGTCAGGTCTCACATATTTACAGCGACTATTCGCTATTCGCTGTGTGTGACCGAGGCTGGCAAGGATGTTATAATAAGTACATATTAGCAGCGCAACGCTCTCAAGGAGTCAAGATCAAAATGCACCTACACTACCAGCTGCATTATGTTGGCTACTGTACCAACAAAACATTTAGATGAACTTTCGTCATTCACGATGATTGAGAGAAAATATTACTGACACATCCAAGTCCAAGGCCCAAGGCCAACGCTTATAGATAGAAGTGACTCCAGTTATGTACTTAGCCTCTAGTTTTGTTGTTGTGCAGCCAAAGATGTTAATTATTTAAAACATCCTTGTGTGCAACAGAGGCTTAACCACAGGCGTAACGTATAACTGTATAACTTTCTCGATTTTTTGGAAAGCTGCGTCCCTTTCTACTGTATTGCGTAAAACCACAGAATACCAAATAGTAGTCCCTAGTAAAACTTTGACTTTTAGTCAGTTATCGTATCAGTCGAAAGATGTCCACTGCTGGACAAAGGACTCCCCCAAAGATCTCTTAGTAAGTGTCACTATGTACGTAATATTATTAAACTATACTAAATATTACTACAATACTTATTATAAAGGTCATGATCACCTTGGCCTACTTGGGGCGAAAAGCTGTATTACGTTACGTACCTACCTACTACGTAACTAATAGCGGCAGTAGGTACCGACCACCAGTACGACAAGCCAGTGCGAAGTTTTTGACAGCTTTCTCAGTGTGAATTTCATCGGAATTCTAACGTAAAACCACAAAAGTAACGTAACATATATAATATTCTCTTTAAAAAAATACTACTTCGATCGGCGTTATAGTCGATAGTTAGAGCGAATTTTTTTTAGACTAGGTTTTTAACAAACAAAGTACAAGAACCATTCTTGCTGTTTGTTTTTGGGTCAGTCAATTGGCCAGCCGATACAGTACGACGACGTGCCTTTACATTAGAATTTGATTGTGTATCTCCTCTACACACACTTGACATTGGTAAAATCGATACAGGCAAAGTAGTACTGAAATATTAACTTCGAGGAATTAGAGTTAAAACAATAAACTGAGAGGCGGCTGGTAAAGACAGTTTCTTGTACCGAATTAAAAATAGAAGGGAGATATATCTATAAAAGTGTAGGTTTGGTGTTTATTCAGTGTTTTGCGGTTTGATTCGGCTGAAAGGCCGCAGCGGCGCACTGAAAAGGCATTGTTTATAATTCGCGTGTTTGTTTACGGAGCGCTGCAGCGGCGGGGGGAGGGCGCGGGCGCGGGCGCGCGTGCGGGGGGGCTGGCAGCGCGCCATCATCGCCGGATCGCGGTCACACTCCAAACGCACGGATTTCACGGGAAAAAATAACGAGTCGAGAGCGGGAGCCGCGCCGCGCCTGCTGCACCGCATACTTTAATCATCTCAAAATACCTGTATTTTTTGAAGTGATTGTTTTGAAAGTAGTAATCTAGTGGTGAATGAGGAAGAGACCAGAGTTGTGATTGTGATAGTTTCCAGCCAGTGTTACGGTTTCCTATTTGGAGCGCTTCGTCGTATCTATCTGCGCCGGTCGAGTGCACCGCGGCGCGCGCGCTGCCTGACGCAGCACTTTCCGTTTTATGAACTACCGTCCACAGACCGTACCAAAACCAGTGACATGCGTCAGTCTTTGTATAAACTTTCGTAAGTAGGGTAAATAGAGTTCGTAGAGCAGCAATGCAGTAATTAACTAGCGCTTGTTAATTTTATTACTTACCTACCTTCAGTTGCAGGTCTAATGTTGAGATAATGATAAAGACATTCAAGACATAATCGGCAACTTCCCCTGTGTAACCAATTAGAACAGCAATCTCTTACATAGCGTGAGGATATGACCAAAACACTGTCATGTGGTTCAAATAATAATAATGCGATTGTCAACTTTCTACGATTATTTTGATATAATCCGCCCGTCCAAACAAAGTCAAAACATGGCGAAAACATGGTAAAATATAGTTGTTTTACAAACTTGTTTTTGCTGCTATATTATCAGATTAACAATGTATGGAAAATAGTTTTGAATAGTCGCTATATATGGTCGATGTAGAGCGCCTTTCAGTTTACTCTTTTTTAGAACAAGAACGTCATTAACCTGTCATTGTCGGCTAACAGCATGTAATTAAAAACCCGATAGTGTACTAAGTAATTAAGCTCGTCACCCACCTAAACGGAATGGCCGTTCGAGTCGTTATCGCATGAAAATAAAAAATCTCGATAAATTGTGAAAATACCCCTGATTGAACATACAAGGCGGTCTAATAGAAAAGGTATTTGAGCCACAGACCTTCGCTGGCACAGGTTACTTGGGTTGGGTCACCCTGTATTATGTTTAGAGATTTTCGTAGCTATCTTGCGTGGCAAAAAACCCATTAATTGTGCAAAATTAAATACATGCTAAAATTAATACCTACATAATATTACGAGTTTCGATACTCAGGTAGAGGAGGTTGGTCCATTTCTTAATCGGAATCAACACGGTTTGTATACAACGTCGATTGAAACACTATAATTGGAAATGAGTAGTCGAGAAAAAACACAATATAAGTGCGTGGGCGAATTAAGACGATCAAGGAAATGTTTCATGTATCAGCCGTCATCGCCGCGGCAATCGAATATCAACACATGTTAATTAGTTACGTCTGTCTGTAGGTATATCTTTTCTATTGAAATTTCCTTGTCCAGCTACCAATGCATGTAGTATCTATAAAGGGGTTTCTTTGCTTTCTGAACCTCTTTATTTACAAGAATTCACATGCAGCTTCGAAAGCAATATTATACACCTTTTTTATTTTAAGTAATCCGCGTGCACTCCACTACAATTTTGCACAGTGTAAGTAAAAAGGAAGTGACCTAAATAGGACACAATAGCTGGCATTGTGCTAAACCTAAATGTAGGACTCAAACGTAGAACTGCATAAGTACATTGCGGAAATGGAAAACCTTTAGTAAGTACCATAATAATTGAGATAAATAAATATGTGTGCCTTTCTGGGAATATTATTTGTTACAGTAAAACGTGAATAATAATTTTATTATTTTATTTTATTTTATTTTTTTTTCTCTGTCTGCAACATGGCTATCTGTTCCATCACAATAAGCCAATCTGTGTCCGACCCTAGTCTGGAACAGTCGTCTTCGAGGGGGAATGGTCCAACAACCTCCCCCTCAGCCTTTGTCGAATCTGCTTGGCAGATTTGGTACGCTGTGTCTTTTTAATCGTTTATGTTCTAAGCTGCCCCTTCCCTGGAGCTGTAGAGCAAACTCGTTGACATGTTTGGAGAGTCTCTTTTGATATTTGTGACCATACGCAGCTATTTCCTCTTTGACAGTTTGGGTCTTTAAGTCCATATGTATATATCTGTTGGGTATATGCTGGGGTATGCAAAACATGTTTCTGAGGGTCTTATTTTGGAAGCGTTCAAGGATTTCTATGTTGCTGTGGCTGGCTGTACCCCACAGTTGGATACCGTAAGTCCAGATGGGCTTTATTACTGTTTTATAGACTACCATTTTGCTAGTTGACGTTAGTTTGGATTTAGGTCCAATAAGCCAGTGCAGGTTTCTCATTTTTGCGTCCAGTTGTTTCCGTTTTGTCCAGATATGTTTGCGCCAGGTCAGTCTCCGGTCCAGGTGCATTCCAAGGTACTTGGCGTCTTCGGCTTGCGGTATGGCTTCATTGTAGAGTTTGACCGGGGGACAGGTTTGTCTTCGGAGTGTGTAGGTAACGTGTGTTGATTTGCTTTGATTTGCTCTGATGCGCCACACATTCAGCCATTTTTCTATTTCTGTGAGATGGGTTTGCAGGTAGCGTGAAGCAATCAATGGGTTGTCGTTAACTGATAGTATAGCGGTGTCGTCCGCATATGTAGCTGTCATTGTTTCATCTGTAGTGGGCAGATCTGCAGTAAATATTAGATAAAGCACTGGCCCAAGAATACTACCTTGGGGTACACCCGATTTGATTTCATATGGGTCTGAATATTCAGTATTTACTTTCACTTCGTAGCACCGCTTACTAAGGTATGATTGAATTATATGGAAGAAGGAGTGAGGCAAGAGTTTCTTAACCTTGTAGAGTAGGCCTTCATGCCACACCTTGTCGAATGCTTGACCAATATCCAGGAAGACAGCAGAGCAGTATTGTTTGTTTTCTAGGGTGCGAGCAATAACATCGACCAGTCTATGAACCTGCTCCACTGTGCCGTGTTGTTGTCGGAATCCGAACTGGTGGTTTGGAATGACTTCATCAAGGTGTTGTCGCATTCTGTTGAGTATTATCTTTTCCAGTAGTTTTCCACACAGAGGAAGCAGACTAATTGGTCTGTACGAAGCTGTTTCGTGTGGGGGTTTTCCAGGTTTTGGAATCATTACAACCTGGGCGATCTTCCACTGGCTTGGAAAGTGCGACAATCTTAGACAAGCATTGAATATTGCAGTGAGCAGCATTATTCCCTTTTTAGGTAAGTGTTTTAGCAGTGTGGCATCAATTTGGTCATAGCCAGGAGCTTTTCCTTCTTTTAATTTCCTGATTTCACGAGTTATTTCTTTAGGGCTAACACTATTTAATGGTAGACACATTTGTGTTGGTGCTCCTAAGTAGCTTAGTACATTTTCAGTGTGGTCTTGCCCACCACAGGGATGAGGTTGGAAAACAGAGTATAGATGCTCAGCGAATGCCGTTGCCTTTTCAGAATCAGATCTCGCCCATGCTCCAGTATATGTTTTGATCGGTGGTGTTTGAGTTTTAGGTTGATTTAACTTTTTGCTGACTTTCCACAGGGAGTAGCCAGTGTCAGCAGTTGGTGTCAATTTAGCCAGACGAGTTTGGAGGGCATCATTTACCGAGGCCTTGATTAATGACTTTAGCTGGTCTGAAGCTATATTAAAAGCTTTTTTATCTCTTGGATATCTAGTATTGTGCCAAATTTTCCTTAAGGTTCTTCTTTCTGCTATTTTATCTTTTATATTCTTTGGGTAAGTATGAAGTTTGGGTAGAGTATTTTTTTTTGCTGGTGTGGCTTTTTCAGCTGCATTAAAAATGAGCATGTTTAGTTTTTCTACAGCCTCTTCTATTTCATCAGGAGTTTTAAGTGGTATATGTAGTGATATGCTTGATTCAAGTATGTTTTGGTAAGTATCCCAGTTTGTATCACTATTGTATATCCGGTTGGGGTTTTCTACCAAGATAATCTCACTGCTGACATTTAATATTGCTGGAGTGTGGTCAGAGGAGAGGTCATCTCTATCTTCTATGCTCATGTGGTCTAGCGGGATGCCTTTAGATATAAAAAAGTCCAGGAGATCAGGTATTTTTTTAGGATCGCTCGGCCAGTAGGTGGGTTTCCCATGTGATATGCAGTTTAGGTTTAAGTCTTGTATGGTTTTATAAAGTTGTCTGCCCCTTGGTGATATCAGTCTAGAAGCCCAAAATGTGTGCTTGGAATTCCAATCTCCGCCACTGATAAACCGTGGGCCAATTGTAGAAAAATATGCTTTGAAATTTTCACTGTTGGAGGAATGTTTAGGTGGGCAATATACTGCAGATAATGAAATATCTGATTTATGATTCTGTATTTTGACTGTAGTTGCCTGGATTTTATCTGTACAATATTCTTCAAGTGGGTAGTGCTTTATATTGCATTTTATTATGACTGCAGTCCCTCCATGGCTATTTCCAGACGGGTGGTTAGTTGTATAAATGTTAAAGTTCTTTATAGCAATGTGACTTTTTGAGGTAAACCTGGTTTCAGAGATTAATGCAACATCTATCTTTTCTGTGTAAAGAAAGACTTCTAGTTCCTGTTTCTTTTCTGTGAGTCCGTTGGCATTCCACGTGGCTATTCGTAGATTGGGAATCATTTTTTTGTAGTCAGCGAGATCACTATCTTGACCATTCGGTCCATCATGTTGTCCATCATGGTTTTCATGATTGTTTCAAATTTTTCAAACATTATGTTCATTAATTCAAACATTTTCTCACTATGTTTGTGATTAGTGTTACTTTGGTGAAGGGCTTCAGCATAGGTTTTTGATTTGTTTAACGGTGACCCTATGATTGGCTTTTTGATTTCGTCATTTTGCTGTGGTATTGCGTGAGGGGTAGTTTCTATGTTTTTTCTAATAGCAGGTTTTTTAAGAACTAGTTCTTTATATTTTTTGTATTTAAGGCAGCCTTTATAGCTTGCAGGGTGTTTCTCTTGGCAGTTGGCACATGTAGCTTCTGTATTTGGGCTTTTTTGGCATGAAGATGTAGGATGATCTTCCCCACATTTTACACACCTAAAGGGTCTGTAGCACTGGTTTTTAGAGTGACCAAAGCGCTGGCATCTCTTGCATTGCAGTACCTCTGTTTTTTTATAAGGGGCTTCGAAGGACACCACTGTGTAGTTAAGACGCTTTACTTTAAAAATATCCTTATTGTTTGGCTTGGGCTCAAGATCCACAAAATAAAGAGGGAGGGGTTCCTTAGTTGATCTGTGGCGAACATTTACAATTTGACGGATATCATGACCTAGTTCCTTAAGTTCATTTGTTAGTGTGGATGTGTCCTCAGATGAGTGAAGTCCACGTAGCACTACTCTATATGGTTTTTCACTTTTTAAGGCATATGTGTAATGAGCTATGTTTTTCATGACAAACTGTTCCCTAATTTTCTTATAAGACTCAATGTCTACGGGCATAATTTTAACAATGTGTCCAGATTTTAGAGTGGTCATGGTATACTGTTTTTTCTCAATAAACTCATCTAAGGTTTGTTTAAGAACTGTTATATTGTTTACTCCTGTTACAAATATGGGTTCTGGTTTAGGGATCCATGTTTCTGGCTGGTTATCGGTTTGTTCCATCGTGTTGTCGTTGTTTAACGTTTCAAATTGGTTGAATGTGGGTACATTTATTGAGATGCTATTTTTGGGCACTTTATGCGACGAATTTTGTCTGGGGTTGGGGCTGGTTTCAGTCCTTTTTCTTTTAGAGGCAGGGACCCGGTCAGATTGCCAAGGTGTTTTCGATTGGCCTGTTAGCGGGAGCGGTGGGTTACATTTTTGTTGTTGGCTGAAGACTGCACTGTTTATTCTGTCTGCAGAGTTCTGGTCATTTTGTCGACTTTCCGATTGCGATGGTGACGGAACATTTTTGTCTAGATTAAATAATCCGGGATGGAAGGCTGTCTGCACGTATTTTTTTTGCGTTTTTTCTTGTTCTTGCGCATGTTGATGGGTTTCGGTTTCGATTTGTATCGATTGATGACGGCTAGTTGACATTTTAAATTTTTCTTTGTTTGTCTATGGTAGACTGGGTAAACGAGCGTTTTAATAAACGCGGCTGCTAGCGGTTTTCACCGCTTTAATGTTTAAAAGTTGGTTTTAATGGGGGTACACAAATAAAGTTTTGGCGATTTAGTAACGGAAGATCTGACAGTTCTAAACGTTCAAAACTGATTTCCATCACTGATTTTAGGCACAAAAAACTAGGTTCCTCTGCTTGCCTACATGTTTACGTGATTTTTAGACCGAAGTCTTCACTTATAGGACACTTTTGCGAGGTTTGAACACTAATTTGTGTTGTGGGGCAGAGTGCTGGAACGATGTCGTCGTGGTGCAGGACAAAAATAAAAACAACAGGCTTCGCGTTGTTGTGTGTTTACTCATTCGTAATAATGAATATCACCAAATACAGTCAGATTAAGATATAAATTATTGATATTAAAATAATACACGTTTCAGAGGTTACAGGGGTGAGCATAGAGAACGTAAAAGCAAAACGTCAAGTCAATAGACAATCGAACTGTCAAGTTTATGTTTTTTAAATAAAGGTGTGTTCACATTACATGATAATTGTACCACTTTAACACTTCCCCTTACGATTATCAATGTATGCTCTACAACTACAAGGTAAGTTAATATTTTTACAGACTCTACCATAAATTGCAAACATACAAAATAACATTTTAAAACTCATTGGTCATTATTACAAAATTACAGTCTCTACATACTCAGGAACTAAAACTTACAATTTATTTTAAATTCATTTGACTTACAAACTGTCTATGTTTATCAGCACTTAAAGATTTTGTTAAAACATCTGCCACCATTTCTCCAGTTGGTAAATACTTTACATTCAAGAAACCTTTCTGAACTAGATCTTTGACAAAGTGATAGCGCAAGTCAATGTGCTTAGTGCGTTTATGACAAAACTCTTTTGACTCTAATATTTTATGAGCACTTTGATTATCATTAAACACAGTAGCAATAATGTCTCTATCTAAAATTTCTGCTAAGAAGCTTTTGATGAAACATAGATCTTTACAAATATCTCCAATGGAGAGGTACTCGGCTTCGGTGCTGGATAACGCTACGCATCGTTGCTTGCGCGACTCCCAATTTATTAAATTATTACCAAGTTTAACCACAAATCCCGTATACGATTTACGATCGACAATATCGTTAGCCCAGTCCGCATCCGTGTACCCAGTTAAATCTAAATTACCAGCTCTATAAAAATATAGACCATAATTTAGCGTTCCTGACAGATACCTAAGGACGCGTTTAGCTGCTTGCCAATGTGTCTTATCAAAAGCATGGCTAAACTGGCTTAATTGGCTGCAAGCAAACGCTATATCAGGTCTGGTGCACACAGACAGATACATAAGGCATCCTAAAAGCTCTCTATATCTGTATGTGTCATCATCCAGACAAACAGATTCTGCTCTCTGTAGCTTACAGTTATTTGCCATAGGTGTAGAGACAGGTTTACACTCCTTCATACCAAATCGTATTAACAATTTACTTATATAATCAGATTGGTCCAGTTTTATTAAATGGTTAGACCTATCTCTACTAACATTCATTCCTAAGCAACTTGACAAAGTTCCCAAGTACTTAATATTAAAATTGTTCTCAAGCAGTGACAGCAGTTCTGTATTATTATTATTACTGCTAAATATGTAAAAATCGTCGACGTAGAGTGCGAGGATATTTAAATCTCTACCCGATCCCTTATAATACACACATGGCTCACAACGACTTTGTTTATAACCATGTTTACAAAGCAATTCATTAACTTTTAAGTTCCAAATTCTGCTAGCCTGCTTGAGACCATAGATTCCTTTACGTAAAAGGCATACTTTACTATCGTTATTATTATTAAAACCTGGAGGTTGCTCCATATATATTTTCTCATGCAACTCTCCATGTAAAAATGCAGTCTCTACGTCTACATGTTCAATATTTAAATCTAATTCAGCTGCCAACGAGAATAATATTCGCAATGTAGAGTGCCTAACCACGGGCGAAAAAGTGTCAGTGTAATCGACCCCACGAATTTGTGTGAAACCTCTAGCGACCAGACGCGCTTTATACTTGTCGAACCTACCAGAAGCATCGAACTTACGTTTAAAGATCCATTTACACTTGACGATGTTCTCCCCTTTAGGTCTGTCTACTAATTCCCATACTTTATTCGCGATAAGTGAATCATATTCACTTTGCATGGCTGCTTCCCAGTGCTGACTATCTGAACATGATACTGCATCATTATATGTTAGTGGATTGTCAAAATCATGCACCGCATCACCCTCCCGTGTTAATAATGAGAAGTCTATATCGTAATCATTATACCTTGTTGGCAACTTGTTACGAGTACTACGCACTGGACGATTGTGAGAAGAGACCGGCGGCGGCGGCGAGACGGGAGCAGATACTTCCCCTCGACACTCCACCTCTGACGACGACGGTGACGTCACACACTCATGGTGCACGTCGGCGATC